>CAUYQV010028886.1:0-10448 GCA_963574575.1 Galagoides demidoff | reverse complement strand
CCTCTTCAAACTGATTAATATAACCTTCATGTCATTTTCTTAGTTATTGAGTTAAGACATTCATACTCTGCTTTTAGAAAGATTCACTTGTGCCCTTGTAAGATAAACCATAGAGGTGACCCCACCAATCACCCTCCCTCCACCCATCCACCCATCCACCCTCCTCCTCCCCTCCTCCAACCCTTTCCCCATATTCTAATTCTATAATTAGGTTATAACATTCCTATGAAAGCTATAAATTAGTTTCAAAATAGGGCTGTGTACATTGGATACTTTTTCTTCCATTCTTGAGATACTTGGCCAAGAAGAACATTTTCCAGCTCTATCCATGTAAACATGAAGGAGGTAAAGTCTCCATCTTTCTTTAGGGCTGCATTATATTCCATGGTGTACATATACCACAGAAGTGTTCATTTTTTAACTAGTAATCTTGTCTGTATGAGATATCAGCTTCATAGTAAAGGAGATTTTTTTTAAACTAGTTAAAAAAATGTAAGACTAGTGCCAAGAACATTGAAGGGTCTGAGGATTTTTTTTTTTTTTGCCTCATTTACAAGCTAATAAGTTAGTCTGCCAGGAATAATGAGACTGCTAGGTCAGAGACAATACCCTTGTAGTTCATAACAATACCAGTAGCCAGAGCATCAGCACTTCCATGAGCTGATTTCTCCAGGCATAACAGGGTAATTAATACCAAAAGGGCCAATATACACCTACATATGTAATAAGATGCTTTATTAGAGAGAAACCCTGAGCCTAAAGATCTCAGATCTTTCCGATAATTGCTAAACATGCCTGCCTTTTACCCAGGAGGGATATGCTATCTCTGTCTTCTAAGGCTTTTTAATACAGAAACATCTTTGGAAAGATAACCTGGAACAGTCAGTCACTGCCTCTGCTGATGAGATGAAAATCATTGAAAGACTCATGGAAACTGTCTTTCAATAACTAGTGGGTCAATAAAAGTTTAAGAGGATTCATAGTTGGCATCCAAATGCAAAAAAGATTCAAGACATGGTAAATATCTTCAGAATTATTAACTAGAAGAAGACTACAGGTAAGTTGTGATTGTTGATTGATTACCTCAAGAAAAAAAATTCATTGAACGAAAGTGAATTAAATACAATATAGGTATAAAAATTCTTCTAACAGAAGTATTGAAAAAGTCCCATTATGTTCCCCAGCCTGGCCTTAATTTAAAACTTCTCCTCAGTAAAACAAATCTATTAGAAAGATGTCAAATGTTCCTTACAGAGAAATTGTCAAGGTTCAGATTTCAATCCACTTTTCATTGAAGTGGCTTATGAGTCCACTTAATTTAGGTTTTGTTTTAAAATAAATGTAAAATTCATTTTTATTATAAATTCTACATAAATCTAAAGCAAGCAGTATGTCATTCATGTTCAGACCTATAAAAACAGGCTCTTGTAAGTCCACCTACTAGAAAAAAATGATAAGTGTATTCTTTAAAAAATGGTTCTTTGTGAACTTTGTTTTCATTAGATTTTTAATAATAAAAAGGCCACTTGGTTCAGGACAGAGAAATATAATAAATGCAGCACATTAAAACAAAATAAAACATACATTACCCTACTGTCTAATACTGAATCTTACAATTTATCAAGTTGACCCAAAATAATAAACTCCACTTTGAGAAAAACATGGAATAAAATTGAACCCTTTCTGAAAAGAGAGCCACATTATGAAGCAGCCTGCATCAATACAATCAAAGGAGAAAAGAGATGTGTAAAAGTTTAGGGCCAAAGGAGTTTCTGAATGTATGTGTACTTCAAGTACCTGACATGTCCTGTAGAACTAGCATAATATATTGTTAACAGTAATGACAATAATTTGGGTGGAACAGGAGACCATTACACTAATTGAAGTAGCCAAAGAATGGAAAAACAAACACCACATGTACTCACTGACTGGTGAGGAGATGAGCACAGAGCGAAATAAAACTCAGTGGAAATCAAGGGGGGGGGCGGGTAGGAAGGGATGAAGGTGATGAGAGAAAACCTACTGGACAGGCACAAGGAGCACTACGGTCCTGACTGAGGCATTACAAAAGCAACACATGTACCCCAAAACATTTGTACTCCCATAATATTTTGAAATAAAAATAAATACATTAAAATTTTAAAAACTGGAAAAAGGAAATAAAATCTGGGAATGTATATTCAAATTATCAACTTCACTCACCCCATGGAATATTGGAAGTTTTTAAATGAAGTGTGCATCAGACAAGTTGGTTATTAGTAACATATCAAAAAAAAAAAAAAGAGTACTCAAAAACTATACCTTGGATGCATTCAATGTGCATCATACGACTGTGGGTTTGAGATGCACACACTGTTTCTGTGTTTGGAATATTCAATTTGGATGGGTAAGTTAGATAGACACAAACATGTGTACTTGGAACATTAGTGAATAGCATTCTGCACATTAGGGTAAAGTTGGATGAGTTCAGGTAAGGGCTATTGCAGCATGAGAGAAACACTGGGATTGGAAGGGGCTAGAAAAAACATTATCAGGTAGATCAGGTGAATAACTCATTGCCCTGTTCTGTTACAAAACGGAACAAGTTTCTCTGCTTGTATAAGTAAAGGGGAAGGCTGAAAGACCTCAGTTCTAGTTGTATTTGTATTGATAATTTTCTAAATGATGACTCTCTTTATATCCTCATCTCAATCATCTCTGTCTCATAAAGTTACACTTTTTTAAAATAGGTGTTCACTGTGGCATTAATTAATTTATTTTATTATTGAGGATTCATTGAAGGTACAGAGAGCCAGGTTGCACTGATTACATTTGTTAGGTAAAGTCCCTGTTATAATTGTGTCCTGTCTCCAAGAGGTGTGTGACACACTGTGAACCCCTTCCCCTCTCTCTGCTCCCCTTGTCCCCTTACCCTTAGTGTAAATGGAAACTCGTTAGAATCACTGAAAGGAACAGATCTTAATAAAATGGCCATTGATTTAACTTCCTCAAGAGAAAGGATCTGCTTAGAGTTTGGATGAAAGGAAGATATTCTAGAACTAAATGGGAAGAACAGTGAAAAGAAACTGGTATAAATAATGTTAATAAACCCTCCTACATACACCCATAGGTATCCCACCCTTTAAATAGGTTGGCTGTGTTCACTAATTGTACTGTATGTGAATAATGAGGGAAATTCTTATTGACTCATGTATAATAACAGAGGAGAGATCTAGGTAGTTTAAGGTGATTTGAGTCTTGGGTTAAGTCTCAAAGAGACTCTGGCACCTAGAATATAGAGTTGACTTCTGTCTTGGACTTTCAAATATTAAAAACAGTGGCGCTACAAGACCTGCTGCAGAGAGGCGGAGCTGAACTGAACACTGCAACTACTTCCCATCACTTTCTTCGTACCCCAAACTATAGATATTATAGGATATTCTGTATCAATTGTAACCTATGCATTTTGCTCAACAAATGCAAGCAATTTTTACCATACAATAAATATTTACATACTATATATTTTTCATTAACACATAATATTCATAATAGGTAGGTTAGGTTTCCCATGTGTACACTTTTGAGAGTCTTAGAATCCTGAAAAATAAATTCAATAAAACCCCTGTCAATCGGCCACCTGGGGGAAATGCAATAAACTGATCAACATAAGGAACAGGCCTACTGTCCTGATACATACATGAGTTGCATGCCCAGTCTATGAAAATCAGATCAACATAAGGAGGTGGTCAATGTTGGGAGATGCCCAGATGGAGGATCTACTGTTTTATAATCACATAATTCCTGCATTATCAGGGAGAATCTGGGTAATAGTACCAAAAGTCAATGAAAAAGGAAACTCAAGTCTCTGCCAATATGTTGTGTGAAAATGCAGTGAAGTTTTGAGTTAGTCAAGTTTCCCAAGCCAGTCTTTACATATTTGAATAAAGCCAAATGTTTTTTTTCCTCTCCTTAATTTTTCAAGCCTGATGTATTTTCAAGGAAATTTGATCCATATGTTTCTAATTCACTTACTCAAACTCATCATTGTTGTTTTGTAATACTGTTCTCTGCCCAAAAGTTTTCTAAATAGTTTCACGAAGACCTCTAAACTAAAAATGAGAATAGAAGCAAGTAGTACCCATTGCCAAATCTAAATTTTCTTGAACCTGGTGTTAAGCAGAAGGCTAGTGTCTATTTTTAAACTTGGCAAACTATAGACACCATTTAGCTGCTGATTCAGGGTGAAACAACAATTAGCTATTATTTGTGTAAATTGTAGATGCAGAAAGTTTTTTGTTTTCTAAAAATCTATGGAAATTGATTCAATTCTCAATAGCAACTGCTAGAACAGCATGATGTTTGACATTTTCCTAATACTTTGTCATAGCTACTATTGCCCTCGCTTCTCAGTATGGTACGGTGGGATGGACGATATCGTTATCCTCATCCCCAGGGATATTGTGTAAGAAGATCTGGAACTCATTCTTCCTTGCTCTAAACTTTTGATTCTTTGGGCAAACAGCAGTGACTCTGTCTTTCCATAGTTCACACAACTGAGACAATCTCCTGTTTCAGGGAGGCATGGATGACCCAGCCCCTGGAACTCAATACGGGTCTCTTTAAAGGTTGTTAGTGGCAGGACCAGACACAGCAGGAGCCTCTTTTTTCATGTTACTTCTGACTTTCACCGGGGATTAGATATTTACTGACAGCTGAGTAAAGCTAGCACCTAGGTGTTTACACATACCTAGAGACTCAGTTTGATTGGAGTTGGTCTAATTTGGTCTAATCAGTTATTGATGCATTTATCACAAAGATTAATATGATACTTTATGTTATTAAAAACAATTACATCCATAATAGAATTTGATTCAAAAAATGCTATCTGAAAAAGAACCCAACATTTATTTTTCCCTATTTTATAAGGAGAGTATCTAAGATACAGAGTTACTAAACTTTCCTTCTCAAGTCCAGGATGGAGTTCAAGTGTGCATTTTTCACAATTTGCTGAGATAAAGCAAGGTTAGTTTTATTTTCAATATTAATATTTTTAATGTTAATCATGATGATGAAGGTGATGAGGATAGTAATTGCCCCTCACTGAATTTTTTCACATGCCAGACACATGATCTCAATTAGTTATCACAAGAAATATTGAGGGAGATATTTTTACTCTGACTTTTAAAGATGAAGAAACTGAGGCTTAGCAAGTTTAGGTATCTTATCAGGTAGACTCTGTTAGCTACAAGTGACAAAAAGGAAAACAGACTCTTTTGATGCGTATAACTGAAAACTCCACAGGTAAGAGTGGCTTTGTGTGTGTAGCTTGCGATCTTTTCTTGCCTGAATGGTGTATGCATCTGCTCTAGGTTGACACTGGTCCATGTGGGATCAACCATTTCTCCCTGACAACATTCCCAAATGAGCCTGCTGGCTTACGTCTAGTTTGCAGGCTTACCCTGGAAACCTGAGGTGAAGTAACTTGTGTCTTCTGGAAGGAGAATGAAAAAGAAATTTAAGAAAATTTAGGTTGGACTATCAAATAAATCAAATATTATTTTGATTTATTATCAAAATAATAATGAGGATGACTGGAAGGTAGGAGGCCCAAGAACCACAAATGCCCACTGCAAGTGTCACACCTGGGGACAAGCAGCTAGAGTAGGGCAAAGCTAACGGTCACACTTATATGTTTTAATTTTGAAGTCCATTCTCTGATCTAGGGGTAGTGATTTTTTTTTTTCTGTAAGCAATTACCTAATAAATATTTTAGACTTTGCAGATCGTACAGTGTGTGTTGACGCTCCTCAACTTGGTCACTACCAGCCAAGGCAGCATGGGCAACACAGAAATATACAGCACGGCTATATTCTAACAAAACTTGATTTTCAAAAATAAGCAAATAGCTGGATTTTGTGCATGTGCTATAGTTGACTGAACCCCCTGCACTCACTTTTTATGACTGTAATCAGTCACGGCCCCCACATACTGCACAGAACTGGAACAACCTTTTTGAGTAGGTGGAAAATATTGCCTAGATAAAGGTACACCAGCCACACAGTTAACAACCAGTCAAGGTCAGGGCCACAGGTGCTTACTGTCTATTCCCTCAAAAACTTCCCATACGTTTCTGCTTGAATCAAATGAAACTCAAGTAACAGAACACATTCAGAGAGAATATTTATTTGTTTTATGCCTTAGATAATGTTCTATATTAGGTAGATATTTTCTAAATCACAATCTTACCACAAGTTTCCTTAGGATGTTCTTATATATAAAATGTATAATTTAATATCATTTCTGATAATATTTGTGATAGATAAAATAATGTCCTGCCCCCAAAGATGTTCATGTCCTGAGTCCCAGAATTTCTGAATAAATAACCTTATATGGTAAATGGGACTTGCAAATATGATTAAATTAAAATTCTTAAAATGGGGTGGGGGGCTATCCCAGATTATCCAAGTTAAACCAGGACTCAAGAGTCCTTAGACAAGAAAGAAAGAATAGTCAGTGGTTTGGAAGAAGAAAATATGATGGAGGCAGAGAATAAAGGGTAACTGCAGCCCTAAGCCAAGTAATACTGGAATCCTCTAGAAGCTGAGAGAAGTCAGGAACAGTCTAGCCCTGGCCCAGGGCTCCAGAAAAAAACAACCCCACCAAAACCCTAATATTAGCCACTAAAATAATTTTAGAAATCTGACATCCAGAATAGTAAGGGAACGTATTTTGTCATAAGCTACTGAATTTGTGATAATTTACAGCAGGCCTAAGAAAATACAATACTATAGCTAAAGATAGTATTTTGCAGATTTCTTCTAGGCTACTGGACTCAGTAGTGAAATGAGTAAGAGAAAAGAAACATTGCTCTTAATTTCCCAAATTAGCATTTATGGACACTTAGATATCACTACTTCCAACATTAAGGTGATGGCAGTTGTAGGAATAATAATACAAAAAGCAAGTAAATTAGTTAATATGGGTAAAGGACTTAGTACTTTTGCTGGCTCAGAAAACTCAAAAAATAGTAGCTATTGTCATTATCAATAGTTTTTTTTATTGTCTGGGATTCATTGAGGTAACAAAGAATTAGGTTACACTGCATGTGTCAGATAAAGTACCTCTTATAATTTTTCTGACCCCCCAAAGGTGTGCCATACACTGTTATCTCCTCTTTCCTCTCCTCTCCCTGCTCCTTCATTCCCCTCCCCCTCTTTGTATTAGCTCATCTATTATCTCCATCTTAGAATTGAGCACACTGGGTTCTTGCTTCTCAATTCTTGTGTTGCTTTACTAAGAAGAACGTGATCCACCTCCATCCACATTAATACAAAAGATATAAGTTTCCATCTTTTTAGGGGCTTAGTAGTATTCCATGGTATACATATATCACCGCTTATTAATCCATTCCTGGGTTGGTGGGCATTTAGGCTGTTTCCACATTTTGGTGATTGTAAATTGAGCTGTGATAAAGAGCCTAGTGCAAATGTCCTTATGATAAAAGGTTGTTTATCCTTCTGGTTAGATGCCCAGTAATGGGACTGCAGGATCAAACGGGAGGTCTAATTTGAGTCTTTGTAGATTCTCCATACATTGCTCCAAAAAGGTTGTATTAGTTTGCAGTCACACTAGCAGTATAAAAGTGTTTCTTTCTCTCCACATCCACATCTGCAGCTTTGAGACTTTGTGATGTGGGCCATTCTCACTGCGGTTAGATGATACCCAGGGTAGATTTGATTTGCACTCCTCTGATGATTAGGGACAAGGAGCAGTTTTTCATTTGCTTGTTAGCCATTTGTCTGTTTTCTTTAGAGAAGGGTCTATTCATCTCTCTTGCCCAGTGATATATGGATTGTTAGATCTTGTTTTTGTTGATTAATTTGAGCTCTCTATAGATTCTAGTTATCAAGCTTTTTCTGATTGATAATATTCAAACAACTTTTCTTATTCTGATGGTAGTATAGCCAAAAGTCTGATAGGGTGATACCTCTGTCTTTCTTAAGACTTTTTTTGATATATCTCACAGATTTTAATAACTTGTGTCTTTATTGTTGTTATCTTTGAGGAATTTAACAGTTTTCTCTTTTATCTCTTTCTGAACCCAAGTATCATTCAGCATAAGGTTGTTTAATTTCCGATCTTTGAATGGGTATGAATTTTTTTGTTGGAGTTGAGTTCCACATATATTGTACCTTCTTGTGGTCTGAGAAGATAGAAGGTATAATTTCTATTCTCTTAATTTTGCTGAGGTTTAATTTGTATCCTAGAATGTGGTTGATTTGAAGTATGTACCATGAGGTAATGAGAAAAATGTATATATTTTTTAGCTTAGGGATGGTGTATTATGTATATGTTCATTAATCCCATATATACTAAGGTCAAATTTAAGTCCTTTGTATTTTGGTTAATTTCTATTTAGAGGACCTGTGCAGTTGTGTTAGAGGGTGTTAAAGTCCCCAACTATTATTGATGTTATGGGACGTCACATTGCTCAGACCCATCAAGGTCTGTTTCATAAATCTGAGAGCATTTAAATTGCACGCATAAATATTTCAAACCGAAATGTCTTCTTGTCGTATTGTTCCCCTGACCAATATAAATGTCCATCTTTTTCTTTCTTAATTTTAGTTGTTATAAATCTGTTTGTATCTCAAAATAAGATTGCAGTCCCTCCTTTCTTCTGATTTCCATTTGCTTCAAATACTGTTTTCCATCCCTTAAACTTGAGTCCAGATTTGTATTCAAGGTTAGGTATGTCTCCTGGAGACAGCATCTGGATGGCCTGTGCTTTTTTTTTTTTTAATTATATCATAGCAGTGTACATTAATACTATCATGGGGTACAGTGTACTGTTTCTGTATACAATTTGAAATACTTTAATCCAACATAGCCTTCATGTCCTTTTCTTAGTTATTGTGTTAAGACATTTATACTCTGCAATTAGAGAGATTCACATGTAGCCTTATAGGATGAACTATAGGTGTGATCCCAGCAATCACACTCCCTCCACCAACCCTCCCTCTCCCCTCTCCCATATTCCTGGGCTAAAATTGGGTTATAGCTTTCCTATGGAAGCTATAAATTACTTTCATAGTAGAGCTGAGTACATTGGATACTTTTTCTTCCATTCCTGGGATACTTTGCTAAGAAGAATATTTTCCAGCTCCATCCATGTAAACATGAAGGAGGTAAAGTCTCCATCTTTCTTAATGCCTGCATAGTATTCAATGGTGTACATATACCACAGTTTATTGATCCATTCGTGGATTAATGGGCTCTTGGGCTTCTTCCATGACCTAGCAATTATGAATTGGGCTGCAATGAACATTCTGATACAAATATATTTATTGTAGTGTGATTTTTGGTCCTCTGGATATATACCTAATAGAGGAATTATAGGATCAAATGGCAGGTCTATTTTTAGTTCTCTAAGTGTTCTCCAGACATCTTTCCAAAAGGAATGTATTAGTTTGCATTCCCGCCAGCAGTGTAGGAGTGTTCCCTTTTCTCCACAAACATGCAAGCATCTGTGATTTTGGGATTTTGTGATATGGGTAATCTTACTGGTGTTAGATGATATCTCAAAGTAGTTTTGATTTGCATTTCTATGATGATCAAGGATGGTGAGCATTTTTTCATATGTTTTTACGCCAAGTGCCTGTCTTCTTCAGAGAAGTTTCTCTTCAAGTTCCTTGCCCACTCTGTGAGGGGATCACTTGTTCTCTTTTTACTAATACGTTTGAGTTCTCTGTGGATTTTGGTTATTAAACCTTTGTCAGAGACATAACCAGCAAATATCTTCTCTCATTCTGAGGGCTGTCTACTTGCTTTACCTACTGTGCTTTGGCTGTGCAGAAGTTTTTAATTTGATGAGGTCCCAGTAGTGTATTTTTGATGTTGCTTCAATTGCCTGGGGGGTCCTCGTCATAAAATTTTTGCCCAGGTCAGTTTCTTCAAGAGTCTTCCCTACACTTTCTTCTAGTATTTTTATAGTTTCATTTCTTAAGTTTAAATCTTTAATCCAGTGAGAGTCAATCTTAGTTAGTGGTGAATGGTGTAGATCCATTTTCAGTCTTCTGCAGTTTGCCAGCCAATTCACCTGGCACCATTTGTTAAATAGGGAATAGGGAATCTTATGTCAAAGATCACATAACGGTAAGTAGCTGGGTTCAACTCTTGATTCTCTATTCTGTTCGATACATCTACCTCTCTGTTTTTGTGCCAATACCATGCTGTTCTGATCACTATGGATTTATAGTATAGTCTGATGTCTGGTAGTGTGATTCCTCCTGCTTTGTTTTTATTTCTGTCTTGGCTATTTGAGGTTTTTTCTGATTCCATATAAAACGAAGTATTATTTTTTCAAGATCTTTAAAGTATGACAATGGAACTTTAATAGGGATTGCATTAAAATTACATATTGCTTTGGGTCGAATAGACATTTTAACAACGTTAATTCTTCCCAGCCA
>CAUYQV010028885.1:0-13221 GCA_963574575.1 Galagoides demidoff | reverse complement strand
CAACCTCCAACTCCTGGGCTCAAGCGAGTCTCCTGCCTCCGCCTCCCAAGTAGCTGGGACCACAGGCACCCGCCACAATGCCCGGCCATTTTTTTTTGGTTGCAGCCATCATTGTTGTTTGGTGGGCCCGGGCTGGGGATTCGAACCCACCACCTTAGGTGTACGTGGCTGGCGCCTTAGCCGATTGAGCCACAGGCGCTGAGCCAGGTCAGAATTCTTAACAAAAAACTTCCTTTATCTACATCTCTGATTCTTTCTGCAGGATGGACTCTTAGAAGCAGAATCACCATATGTGGTAGGCAGAATAATGGTCCCCTAAATTGTCTTCTATGTCCTACTCTCTGGAACCAGTGATTACATGGCAAATGGGAATCATAGTACATGAAATTGAGGTGCTAATCAAGTGCCTTTGAGATGGGGAGATTATCCTGGATTATCCAGGTAGATCCCATGTAATTACCAAGGACCTTACAGATGAAAGAAAGGAGCAAGAGCGTCAGTGTGAGCATACTCTGGGTGAGAAGAACTCAGCCAACTGTTGCTAGCTCTGGAGATGGAAGGCAGCCATGAGCCAAGGAACGTGGGCAGCCTCAAGAAGTTGGAAGAGGAAAGGATTTACTCTAGACTCTCCAGCATGAGTGAAGACCTACCAATTACATCTCGATTCCAGCCTAGTGAGATCCTTTTTGGGCATCTGGACTCCAAAGCTGTAAGATAATAAATGCACACTGTTTGTAGTGACCATGTCTGCAGGAATGTGTTACAGCAGCAATTGAAACTAATATACTGCATCAAAGAAATACTCATTTATGCGAGTAAAAATATGGAAAGAATCTAAATGTTCAATAATAAGGGATCATAAACTAAATGATGCTGCATTTACATGAAGGAATCTTATGCAATTAGCAATCACTTGATTTTAAAATTTGTGAAATGTTTATGAGAAAATATTAAGTTGCAAAAAGAAGCTTGTACCTGATTCCAATTATAAAAATTATATCCAAACAAAATCATAAGAAAACTGTAGGAGGAGGTTCTCAAGGGGCCTCTTCAGAGGTCAAACTAGACTGCTAGGGTTATAGCTACCTTTACCTAGATCAAAAGGGTGGAGTCTCGGGTGGGGTCATTAGCCTGAGGGCATATGGTCATGAGTCCCTTAAAGATGGGGACACATTCTGAGAAATGCATCATGAGGTGATTTTATCTTTGTGCAAACATCAAAGAGTGTACTTACCCAAACCTAGACGGTATAGTCTATTACACACCTCGGCTGTATGATATGGCTCGTAGGCTGTACACCTGGGCAGCATGTGACTGCACTGAATACTGTAGGCAATGGTAACACAGTGGAAAGTATTATGTTAATAAGTATCTAAACATTTCAAAACCTAGAAAACGCACTGTAAAAATAAGGTGTAAAAGATAAAAAATGGTACATCTGTATAAGGCACTTACCTTGAATGGCATTTTTAGGACTGGAAATTACTCTGGGTGAGTCAGTAAGTGAGTGGTAAAGGCCTAGGGTCTAACTGTGCACTCCTATAGATTTTATAAACTCTGTACACTTATGCTACATGAAATTTCTGGAAAGATATTTTTCTTCAGTAATGAATTAACCTATTATAATATTTTTACTTCAAAAATGTTTTAATTTTTTTTAACTTTTTGACTCTTCTGTAAAACTTAGCTTAAAATGCAAACACAAAGCACAGCTGTCCAAAAGTGTTTTCTTTTTTTTTTTTTTATCTCATTCTGTCATCTAGATTATAGTGGTGTGATCAAAGGTCACTGTAACCTCAAATTCCAGGGCTTGGCAATCCTCCTGGGTCAGCCTCTTGAGTAGCTGGGACTATAGGTATACACCACTGCTTTCAGCCATTTTTTTTTTTTTTTTGAGACAAAGTCTCACTTGGTCACCCTCACTAGAGTGCCCTGCCATCTTAACTAACAGCAATCTCAAACTCTTGGGCTCAAGTGATCCTCTTGCCTCAGCCTCCCGAATAGCTGGGACTATAGGCACCTGCCACAAAGCCTGGCTATATTTTAGAGACAGGGTCTTGCTCTGGCTCAGGCCAGTCTCCAACTTGTAAGCTCAGGCAATCCACCTACCATGGCCTCCCAGAGTACTGGGATTACAGGTGTGAGCCACCACACCAGGTCCAGACTTTTTTTTTCTTTATGTCCTTATTCTACATGCTTTTATCTATTTTTTAATTTATTTTTTTAAGCTTAAAAAAAAACCTAACACACATAGAAACATTTAGCTTAGGTCTACACAAGGTCAAGATCATCAAAATCATTCATTGTCTTATCTCTCCATATCTCATTCTACTGGAAGGTCTTCAGGGGCTTAGAGCTGTCATCTATGATAACAACTCCTTCTCCTGGAATGCCTCCTGAAGGACCTGTCTGAGGCCGTTTTATAGTTAACTTTTTTTTTTTAAGTAGAAGGACTACCCTCTAACATAATGATTAATAAGTATAGTAAATATATAAACCAGTAGCATAGTCATCTATTATCATGATCAAGTATTACGTACTGTACATAATTGTACGAGCTGCACTTTTACAGGGCTGGCAGCATGGAAGCTTTGATAACACTGACATCACCACAAACATGTGAGTAACGTGCTTTGCTGCGACATTACGACGGCTACACCATTAAACGACAGGGATTTTTCAGCTCTATTATGATTTTACGGGACTCCCGTCACATACACAGTCCGTCATTGACTAAAACATCCCTAGGGGAAGCATGGTGGTGCATTAAAATGGCAGTGCAGAAGAGATGGTCCCTTTTCTCACCCCTCCCTTTCTTATAACCACTGTACTCTACTCACATGGTATAGAGAATGTTTAAATCTAACCTCAAATCTTCTTGCCTTCATATTTGTAATATTTTTTCTTTTTTGAGACAGAGTCTCAAGCTATTGTCCTGGGCAGAGTGCCACGGCGTCATAGCTCACAGCAACCTCAAACTCCTGGGCTTAAGCAATTCTCTTGCCTTAGCCTCCCAAGTAGCTGGGACTATAGGCGCCCGTCACAATGCCCGGCTATTTTTTTTCTTTTGTTGTTGCAGTTGTCATTGTTGTTTTAGCCAGCCTGGGTCAGGTTCAAACCTGCCAGCCTCAGTGTATATGGCTGGCATCCTACCCACTGAGCTATGGGCACCGCCTATATTTGTAATATTTATAGAAGAAAACCCAGAAACAAACATGAATGAATCCACTGTCAGTAAGAGCAAAGGCTTTGCAGTTAGATGACCCTGATCTAAATCCAGCTTGACCTTCTCTTCCTACCATGGCCCTCCAGCAGCCCCCTCGCTCTTGGTGCTAAACACCTTCAGCAGAACCAGGGAGGAGTAATACCTGTGCTCATCCTGGGGCCTGTCTGTGGATGGAGAGAGAGAATTGAGGCCACACTTAGCAGGGAGACTCATGAAGCAAATGGCTCAATAACCAGTAGAGATTGTTCTCATAACACTTTTCTACACTTATCAAGTCTTACTTTTCATATACTGATTTTATCATCATGAGGAAAACAAAAACCTCACTTTAGAAAAACCCAAGCTGAATGTTAACCTTACTTGAAAAATAAAACAATCGGAGTCTGATGAAAAAATAGCACATTTTAAAATTTGCAGCCTTGCATCAAGTTGTGTCTGTTCATTGCATATCTGCTTCCTGTTGATAAGAGGAATAATAAAGACTTACCAGTTATGTTTAAATGTTGAGAGTCAGAAGGCATTGACTGTGTTCGCTCTCCGGGCCATGTATACAACACACATCACCCTCACTCAGTTGGCTGCATATCTTAGCATTTGGCAATGAAGGAATAAGATGGCACCCTGAAAGTTGGGGGGGACAGAGCGGAGTATTTATGATAAAAAGGGGTATGGGAAATCAGTTTTCAGTGAATTTTGGTTTACTAGTGATTTGATCATAAGCCACCTAAATATGGACATTTATAACTGATCAAATGTTATGTTTCAGAGATTACCCCTGTGGTGGTAGCTACTAAATTTCCAGCCTGGTTCTCTTATGAGGATCATAGATTTGGGTGCCACTGTCTCTAGTGATAGGGCTGGGACCCTGAAGGAATCTGCTTGATGGTTCAGAGCACTTTTACATACATGAGTGTCACTTGGTACCACAACCTCCCTTTGGTGGAGAGAGGCAGGGCTGGATTCTGTTGCCAAAATGGGATATAAATCCAGTGCTCAATTAACTGTCCTACACCACCACATATGGCATCTTCAAAAGCCACACAAAGTGATTTATTTTAGAAGGACAGCCCACTCTTTTTAATTTATTTAGCTTCAAAACCCCCGTACTAGTATGAGTCAGGTTTTACTTATTCCCAATTGTCAGCAAGTTTGTGAGTTGGAAATACATTCACTGGAAGGTGGATAGCAGGGTAAGCCATGACTCTCACTAAATTTCTGCCTGGCATGTTTCATGATGTATTCTTTATCTTCCATCAAACAATCTGCAGTCTCTAGAGAAGTAAAAATCACCCAAGTACATGTAGCTAAGTATAAACTCCAATAGGAAGTGATTTTACTTCCCAAATTCCATATACATGAGTAAAGGAAGTAAGATTATTAACCTAAGTCAGAATTAGAGATAAGGACCAAGCAGGAAATGACTTTTTATATGATATCATCAGGGCCCATGTCAGGGGAGGAATAGGTGAGGCCCTTCTTTTGTCTGACCCCTTAAAGAGCTTTCCTAGTCATCTAAATGAGAGAATGGTATGGCCAGGGCCTAATTTAATTGTGTTACCTCAACTACTCCCTGTGACTATGATTGAGATAGTACTTGAACATTGAAGGGAAGGAAAAATGAGACAGGAATGAAGGGAGAAAAGAAGAAAGAATGCAAATCCTAATTATTTAGCAAAATAAACTTTATCTAGAAAAGCCAGTAAATGTTTCTAGGATTTTCATTTTCTTGGTAATTGTGTTTTACATCATTTTTAATATGAGTGTTTCTAGTTTAGGAAATATTTGGGTGATGTTTACAGTGTAAATCACCTTGATGTCACTTATGCACCTTTAATTATCAAGAATGAGGACATAGGAGAAAGATAAATTGGGCTCAAATCCCAGTTTGTGTGACTCTGGGCAATTTACAGAGTCGTTTTCACCTGCAAAATAGGCCAGTTAATACCCACCTGGGAGGGCTGTTGGGAGGATTAAGCAGGACACGGTATGGAAGTGTCTGATACAGGAGGCGCTCAGTAAGGGTCTGCAGAAAGCTTCTCCCTTGACTGCTTAGAAAATAGATTTTAAGTGTCCATTTCAGTAATATTAAGTGTATTCAGATTGTTGTGCAATTGAATTCATCTTGCAAAACTTAAACTCTGAAAATCTATCTAACCATTGAACAATCTCCCATTCTCCTGGTCCTTGTCAACCTCCATTCTACTTTCTGTCTCTATGAATTTGACTATTCTAGGTACCTCATATAAGTGGAATCGTACGATATTTTTCTTTTTGTCTTTTTAGATAGTCACTTTTTTAGTTTATTCTTTGAGGTTTGACAAAATGATGCACTCAGACCATACTTCTGGCCACCATATTTTACTTACATTGCTGTACGGTATGATTATTTATTTTTCCTTTTTAATTTTACAAATTCATGGAGTACATGTTTAGTTTTGTTACATGCATAAGTTTTGTAGTAGTCAAATCAGGACTTTAGGGATAGCCATCAACCAATTTCTCATCTTCCCCCCCCACCCCTTCTTCCTGCCCAGTCTCCATTGTTTATCATTCCACTTTCTACGTCCATGTCAACATATTCTTTCAGTACCCACTTATGAATGAGAACATGCACTATTCATCTTTCTGTGCCTGGTTTATTTCACTTAAGATCAATTTTCCAATTATTTAGCTAAAAACATGAAGTTTTCCAAAATAAAGATGATCCATTGTAATAAGTTAGATCACATATTATCGGAGTGGATGAATTTTACATAAGTACATAGTATAGTCAATTCTCAAATCACCTTCCCTGTGTTTTATTCCTTTTACTGTTTTATTAGTTCCTGGAGGTCAGGAACTTACAAATGCGTATCTGGTCTACATTAGGTATATGGTCATACTAATGGACTAATTAGTAAGTTAGTAAGTCAATGGATTTGGATACTATTTTGTGAATTGCTAAAGAAAACATTAATTATAAGATATCTTCCTTGCATTGATTCTGTGCTAGATCTTTACTCATCAATTGATAGCCCGCAGAAAGGGCAAAATTATTTACATATTAGACTAAACAATGGTTTGAAAGATAAAGCAGATGAAAAATACTGCATGGGTCCTGTGAAAGGCAAACAGAATTGACTTTTGGATCATGGACACTTCTACGTTCTATCAGCTTATTATTGTAAAAGGACATGTGACATCTGTTTAGGTTTCAAATTCTGGAGTACTAACTTATTTTTAACAGTAGGATCAGCAAAGATTTGAAATATTAAAATATTCAGGGCCAGTTAGGGTGAAGGAAATAGGGGCTCACATACAGCGCTGGTGGAAATCTAAACCTTTATGAGGAGAACTGAAATTATTTGTGCAAACTCTCCACAATCCTGGATGTTCATTTCTAGTTAATTTATTCTACAAAGATAATCACAAAAGTGAGCTGATTAATGGCCCCCTCAAAGATGTCCACAGCTTAATCCCCAGAACCTGTGAATATGCTACGTTCATGGCAAGGGAGAATAACGTTGCTAACCAGACGGCCTTTATATTATTTATAAGAGTCTCCTAGATTGTTCCAGATTGTTAGGTCTGGTAGAAGGTAAATAGGTGGCAGGAAGTGGCTAAGGGCAGACGGCAGGAACCCTTAGTTGTAGCTAGAAGAAACACTGTGGCTAGGGACTACTCCCTGGCCCAACAGACAGTGAGGACTGCCTGGTGACTTTAAACTGACCTGGGACTCATTAAATTAACATTGCAGATTTTGACCCTCCTGGATTCTTTGGGAAGGTTCTGGGAAGACAGGGTATTGTTTTGTAACCCCAATCTGTCAATCACCCCAAAGTGTGGGGAAAGACAGCCAATCCTGCTGGGGGAAAGGTGGGACAAACTAGAGCACATACAGAAAATGGTTTATGCTCAGACTTAGGGGTCTGGTCTCCATTCCCAGGAGACCTGTCTCCCTCCTGGAGATGTATTCTTGCTGTACTTTTTTTCCTTCTCTAAGAAAGGTGCATATGGCGTTGCTTTGTATTTGTGATCGCTCTGTCATCCACTAGGCACCAATGCTCATTCTTTGGCACTGGGAGCCAAGAAGCAGGGAACATCTGCATTCCAGCTGGACCTAACAAGATGGGCCCCACAGAATCCCAAGTGGGATTTTGCATCCACTATGAAAGTGGATGCAAAAGGCAGAAGAGTCAGTGTCAGAGTGATTTGTGTACGAAAGATTCAACCAGACTTTGCTGGCTTAAAAAGTGGAAGAAAGCCCTGAGCTGAGGGATGAAGGCACCCTCTACAAGCGGGGAAAGGCCAGGAAATGGATTCTTCTCTAGAGTCTCCAGAGAGGAATGCAGCCCTGCAATGCCTTGCTTTTTAGCTCAGTGAAATCTATTTTGGATTTCTGACCTCCAGAAATGTGTGGTGAAAAAAATTGTGTGGTTTTAAGACACTGAGTTTGTGGTAATTTGATGCAGAAAAAAATAGGGAACTAATATAATGACCAAGAGTGTTCACTGCAACACCATTCATAAAATACAATTATAAGCAACCTAAGGACCCATTAATAAGAGCACGATAAAGTACTGTGTCATTATTGTGGATGCTGATGAGGTTAGGCTTTCACCAGAGACGGCTACTGACAGTAAATTCTCTCTCTGCTTTTGGTGAGGGCTGGCCAACCACTTTAACATAGAAGGGAGAGAAACTATAGCACAGAAACCCCAGTTAATAAATTGTCCTGTGTGTAAATGCACAGCAATATAACATGACACGGAGACCACGGGACTTTTGAAATACCTGATCTTAATTTAATTCTTAAACACTAATTCTATAGATATGCCAAGGATTGTGCTAAACCTTGGAAAATAAAGTGAAAAGAAGCCAACCAACTAGGGGAGGAGGAAGAGAAGTAGGTAAGAGCATTACACCAAAACAACAAATGCCAACGACAGAGGAAAGCATTGGGCACCTCAGGAACACAGGGACAGTGGGAAGATGGGACAGGGACAGCTGCCAGTAGAAGGTAATTCCTGAGCCCAGTCCCAAAGGAGGAGCAGGATTCAGCCAGACAAAGCAGCCTTAGAAGGCCAAGCCAGCGGAGGAAACAGCTTACAAAGGGCTAGCTGGCACCATGTCCAGCGTGGGTATGGGTGTGTGGGTGGGGTGGCACATGAGAAAGCCAGAAAACCCTAAAAGGCTATACAAGGACTGTTACAGAAGTATCTTTGTGAAGTTCCCTGAACCTCAGTTTCTCTACTTTTATAACAGGAGAATCATAAAAATCTTTCTTTCAGGGGAGAATTAAGGAATCTGCCCAGGGTCTGAGGGCCAGAAACAGGAAGACTCAGCTTCTGGAAATCTCTCCACCAGGCCACAGCTGTACCTAAGAAAGTCCCCTCCACCCAAGGCAGGCTGGGGCTAGTTCCCTTTTTTTTTTTTTTTTTTAAGCTATGATGTATTAAAAAATAAATCTTTTTTTTTTTTTTTTTGCAATTTTTTTGCCAGGGCTGGGTTTGAACCCTCCATGTCTGGCATATGGGGCCAGCGCCCTACTCCTTGAGTCACAGGCGCCACCCAAAATAAAAAAAAAAAAATGTGTGTTATATTTTTTACCATTTATATTTAACAAGTCATTGCTTTTAACACATATAAAATACCATGAAAAAAATTGTCCTATTCAAAAAGGATTACAGACTAACGTTTTATTAATTCATAGTTCATTATAGGCCATGCATTCTGGTAATAGAACAGAGAATTAGATTTTATATAATGAACTTTTTTTGTTTGTTTGTTTCAATCCCTTCACTGCATCTCTGTGACTCTCTAAGGCCTCATTTACAGAGAAACTTTGAGTGCCCTGGGGAATGAGAAGCCCACACAGCCTGCAGTGCTAGGCCCTGTTTATGTCCACTCATAGGAAAAAAAGCAAAATTGTACATCAGAATCATCTGGGGAGCTTTTAAAACATACTGCAGCCTGGGCCCCCCTCTAGATTCTGACTCAATTGGTCAAAAGGGGAGCTGAGGCATAATATTTTTATGAAGTCCCCAGATGATGTTAATGTAAAGCCAAGGTCCAAAAGTAGGAGAGACTAAGAAACTTTAAGTTTTACCAGCTTGTCTGCAGATATTTGTTACAAGACAAACAATGGTAAAAAGACATCAACAAATGGGAGCAAAGGAAGGTGCAACACAAGCCTCGCCAGGGACCATCTGGTGGTAAAACACAGAGGCGCCCTGGCAAGCAGGCAGGGCCCAGAAACCCAGTGGAAGCCAACCGAGAAGACAATGAATCAAATGTGTGCACATTAGGGTGCGGGAAGGAATCCAAAAGAATTGTCAACAGTCTGTTAAAGTTTGCTGATTCAGTTTGTAAATGTCACATGGCAGCACCCTAGCCAGGCAGTTATGAGGTCCCCACAGTGGATGGAGAGGCAACTCCTGGGCCTCAACTCCACTGAAGACACTGGAGCTGATCAGAGGGAGCCCCTGTGGCAACCGCCGAGAGGGACAACGTTCTCAGGCCTGAGCCAGGCTAGCCCATTTCCTGATGAAATGCAGATGTGTACACCAGGAAAGCAAGGTGGCTTTCTGTGTCTGACCTCCTGTCGATCTATTAAGTCCAGGGACAGCAGCCCCAAGAACTTATAAATAGAATAAAAAGATTATTCTCTGAGAACTACTTTCTAAAATCAGTCCTTAATAGATGACAAGAGTCATTCTAAATATAAAAATGCTCTTGAATCATGGCAGTATGATTGTTAAACCCTAAGGGAAGAAGTTATCAGTCAAAGGGGGACAGCCCTCAGTGATGAGAGCATAGAAGACGAAGGAGGGAACTGTTCCTGTGATTCCCAAGCTCTGTACTGGGGACCCAGCGTCCTTGTCAAGGGACTTAACCCAACTGTTCTCAGCCTCCATGGTTGCTACCTTGGTATGGGTCACCATCACGCCTGGATCATCTCTCTGCTCTGCCTTTGCCCATCCCCACAGAGCAGCCAAAGTGGCCCTATCACAACATGAGACAGATCATGCTGTTACCAAACCCTCCAGGGACTCTGCATCTGAGAAAAGGCCAGAGTCCTCCCAACAGCCCGTGTAGCCTTCTGAGATCTGTACCTATCCACCGCACACCTCTGGGTTTATCTGCTTCTATTCAGCCCTGTACCACCACTGCCCACCCTCACTCCACCCACCTCTCTCCCACTCTAGACACTCTGCCCCTGCTGTGCTCCAACCAGGTCGAATGTGCTCCTGCCTCAGGGCCTCTGCACCTGCTGGTGGTGCCCTGGGGTGTTCTTCCCTGGTTGTCCACATGGCTCTCTCCTTACTTCAGGTTCAGAGGGCAGTCCTAAGCACCTCACTGAGAACAGCAAACTCTCCCACCTCTCTCTCTGCTCATACTCCCTACCCTCTTCCCCAATAACTTTTCCCCTTCTAACTATCATCTATTTCACTAATCTGTGTGATTATTATGCTTCTACCCACAACTGGGATGTAAACTCTTATTGGCTTTGTTCCCTGCTGTATTCCCCGTACCTGAAACAGTAAAGGCACCAAGGAAAACTTGCTAAAAGATTGAAGGAATCCATGGATCCCAGGCTGTCTCCACTGTTCTGATGGCTTCAAGCTTGTGAAGGGACTCCAGTGAGTGCTGGCACTGGGGTAACGACACTTCTCACAGCGACCTTTAGATGACAGTGATTGGGCTCCCCACAGGAGAGAATGCATTGGTCAGCAGTGTGTTCTCAATGAAGTTTTTGAAGGAATGAAAGAATCAGTATGTCCCAGCTACTCGGAAGGCAAGAGAATCACATAAGCCCAAGAGTTTGAGGTTGCTATGAGGTGTGACACGGCAACACTCTACCCAGAGCGACAAAGTGAGACTCTGTCTAAAAAAAAAAAAAAAAAAAAAGGAAAAGAAAAACAATCAATATGGCAACTTATTTAGGGTGTCAGATTCCAGAAGCTGTGATGGGGGTAGGTTCATTGGTCTTGACCTCTCACCAGACCCTGGGGTCACCCACTCAGAGGCCAGCCTTCCTCATGAGTGCCGGAGATCAGCCTGCACCTTACTTCTAAACTCCCAATTGTGTGACAGGAGAAGATACAGCAGCAAGTTGGCATATGTGGATTTGACAGTCAAATGATAGCGATTCACACATGTCTCAGTAGGGTGTGATGTGCAGTCACATCACGACACTGAAGCACAAATTTGAATCCTGCAGGCTGGCACTGTGCTGCTCTCTCCTCCATTCTCCTGGAGCTAGGACAGAGGTCTGTGAGAGGCTGCCCTAAGAAGAAGGCCAACTGCTGGTGGCAGTGACACCAACACTGAGGGCTAGCCTACTTCCAATTTCTTTCTTTCACAAAGTGCAATTTGGTATTATTCACTAAGCTGGCGAGTCACAAAGGTCTTCTGTCCTAAAAACCAGAATTCGGCTGTATTTACTGCTCGTGTCTAGCATACTGCATAGACCCCAGAGAACATGCAAGACAGGGACAGGCCTTGTCCCGCATGAGACCACCAGCCCCTCCTGGCCAGTGCATGCATGTTTGCCTGCTACTCTTAAGCAAACTGGAAAGTGATCAAGAGCACGAGCTGTGGAGTCAGGTGACTGCATTCAAATTCCAGCTCTGCCACTTTCCAGCTATGTGACCATTACAGAATGTCTGTAAGCCTCAGATAATAGTACCTGCCATTCCCAGAGCAAAATAAACATTTGATATATAAGTGGCAGGAAAAGAAATCATGCTTAGCCTAGTTGCCAAGGGTAATGATTCCCAAGGGCACTATTTTTAAACTCTACATTTTCTAAAACTGCTAGGTGGAGCAAGAGTGGAACAAGGTGTCTAATCAAATTCAGTCTACACTAATAATGTATTTGAGTCAAGGTATGGTTGCTCTAAAAGCCACTCAGAGGCACGAAATTCAACTTCCCATAGTGATTGTATTACCCATCATTCTAGAACATCTATATGCAGCGGGGTTCAGGGCTGACATACTAAAAACACAAAGTGGGTGCCCTTCTTTGTCCTAGGTCTCAAGTATTTTTAAGGTGTGAAAAAATGCAATAAAATCACTATCAATTTGGTGAATAATATCAAATTCCATATTGCCTTCTTCAGATACCCCAGGTTACAGCTATGGACAGCATCCTAAATGGATTAGTCCTTACCTCTCAGAGACCAAGGGAGAGCCTTACTGAAAAGGGGGCTATCTCTGGAGGGTTGAGGCCCTCCCACCCTCACGGGAGAAATCAGGGGAACCTAGAAGCAGTGGAGGATTAGGCTGCTAGACAGGACATGGAAGGATGCAGAGCTAGGGTCCTGGGAGGGAGGAGGCCAGAATGGGCCGTGGTCCTGTGGCTCAGGTGGGCAAGGTAGGTGGCAGGCAAGTCAGGGCTGAAGCAAGAACCTCCACCTGCCTGGGACCAAAGTATAGATTCCATGTATTCAACTAATGGAGAGTAAAAACTAGTTTTTAAAACAAAACCTCAACCCACTAAGAAATTATGGTATAATAACAAATGCAAATTTTTAAAAATATAGTATAACAACCATTCATATAGTCTTTACATTGTATCATAATATAAAGATTACTGAAAGTATATGGGAGGATGCACATAGGTTACTTGCAAATACTATGCCATTTATATGGCTTGAGCATCCATGGGTTTTGGTATCCACAGGGCTGGGAGGGTTGTCCTGGACTAATTCCCTGCAGATACTGAGGGATGACTATGTATGTGCCATTACCAATGAAAAAACTGGCTCAGAAAGGGTAAGTGACTAGCCCAACGTCACACAATATTGAGGAATATAGCTATGATTTATTAAGTCCCTGCTTCTGGGCTCGGCGCCTGTGGCTCAATCGGTTAAGGCGCCAGCCACGTACACCTAAGGTGGCGGGTTCGAATCCCCAGCCCGGGTCCGCCAAACAACAATGATGGCTGCAACCAAAAAATGGCCAGGCGTTGTGGCGGGCGCCTGTGGTCCCAGCTACTTGGGAGGCAGAGG
>CAUYQV010028883.1:0-26395 GCA_963574575.1 Galagoides demidoff | reverse complement strand
CTGTGGTCCCAGCTACTTGGGAGGCTGAGGCAGGAGACTCGCTTGAGCCCAGGAGTTGGAGGTTGCTATGAGCTGTGATGCCATGGCACTCTACCCAGGGGGATAGCTTGAGGCTCCGTCTCAAAAAAAAAAAAAATAAATGAAAAATAAAAAAGTAATGTTCCTATTTAGGAATCTTGATAATCTTCATGTTGATTCCAGAGGCAATTTTGTTTCATTGAAGAAACTCTCAGTGCTGTTAATTGACATTTTCATTGATGATTCCATTTAAAAGTATAAAACAAAACTTAACTTCTTCCCTCTCCCAATGAACATACTTAATCTACAAATGCCTGAACAGCTTTTACAAGGCCAATGGGAAGGTGTATGCTAGTCTGATGGCTCTGGGCACCTACCAGCACCAAGTGTATGCTGTTGATTGTCCACCTGTGCTCACAGGCCACAAGGTTGGCTCAAGACCCAAAACATTCTGGAGAGAACTCATGTCTGCACAGGTTCAAGGGGAAGAAACAAAGATCCCCACCTCTTGATAGAGGCACAAAGAACAGTATGTTGGGTAAGATGGGAATGTGTGTATGTACACACATATTAATATGTATATGTATAGCCATTTTTGAAAAATACAATCTTCTCCACAGAGAGGGAAAAGAGAAGACCTATATTAAGGTATATCATGAAATGTCAAGAACACCAGGGATAAACTGAAGATCCTACAATCTTCTAGTGTGAAAGAAAAAGGGAATGGGGATGAGAATGGCATAGGACTTCTCAATTAGTTAACACTGGAAGCTAATGAAACAATACCTTCAAAATAGGAACATTAGTTTTCAATTTAGTATTCAACACCAGCCTAAACTACCATTCAAAAATGAAGATACTTCCAGATACATGTATAAATTCTGAATTCAGGCAGGAATTTCTGACTTTGTATGTATCCTTTCTCAAAAAGCCACTAAAGAATAAGACATGTGAGATCCAGGAAATAGAAGATCCAACATAGGAGGAAGGCTGAGGGAATTCCCAAAATGATGACAAGGGATCAGGATAACAGCTATGTAGTAGTCCAGAGAGCAAACAAACCCAGGCAGGAGGAGGACTTCAGCATGAATCATCTCCCGGAAAAAAGACGTGAAACTGAGAGATTATCTGAAAATACTGAATGATTATCAGTTCTGTCAGAGTTTGAGGATTAGTGACTAATACACAGAAAAGTTAGCAAATGAAAAAAAAAAAAGAGGCAATTACTTAATTTAGGAAAAACACAAGTTACACAAGTAGAAAATGTTAATAGTACCCTACCTGGCTTATCTGTAAATAATAGATACATTGTCACAGTCAGATAAATACTGACTACTGACTTAACTAGAAAGTGGAAAGTATAGGGATGAGTGGAGGATGGAAGGATGGTTGTGTGGGACTGTTTCCTCAACTTCCAACATAGAAATTTACAGATGATATCCAAAGGAAAAACCCAAGAAACAGCAGTATAAACATTAAAAATAAAATGAATATAAAGGTAAATACCAGAAGGAAGTACGAGGAGTTGCAGTGGCTAATTACATGTATTTTATAAAATTGCTAATTTTCAATCATTTCCCAGTGTAAAAACTGACAATTTTATATGGTTCAAGCTAATGCAATAACCTTACTACTGATTTTAGAATAAATTACCATTTGAAACATTAAACGTTTATAGAGAATGCTCTATGGGAAAAAAAACTTACTTGCTTTTACTAGACATTGTTGGGAGGATAACAGATCCCAGTTTTGGTTAATAAAGTGTTACTATATATAATCTTACCATCACTAAGATCTTAGCATTCTAATAAATGTAAATAATATATTTACTAATGAAACAGCATTTAATATAATCTGTTTTGATGATATGTAAAAGTTATTTTAGAATTTTTCTACAGAAATGCTGAAGTATGAGTTGATAAATATTTTGATTAACAGAATGCTGAATGACAAAGCCAGGCTGTATTTAGGTTCCTTTGTTGATATAAAAAATAGCTAAGTCACTCTTGCAAAATTAAAGTTCCATGAAATTGCAGTACTATGCAAACCTATTTCAGTGATAATTCCGGTTATACTACTGTTTATCTAAGACCTCCCCTTATGATTTAAGGGTACTCCTAAAACAATGTCTTATGCAGTCAACACAGGCAATTTATAAATGTTTTAGGGTTGCTGGAATATAAGTGACACTAGTTAATAAAGTTCTTGTTTTTAACCTAACTTAAATAATCGATACTAAAAATTTAAATCATACATCATAAAACCAAAATTTCTCCAACTGAAAAAAATCAACTTTTACTGATTTTTAACTCTTACCAAAAAAGAATTTGAACATAGTATTTACTGATTAATAATAGATACTGATTCAACCAATGGAAAATTTCTCCTTCAAAATAAGAGCAAATGTTTCAAACAGAGCATGTATACATAAGCACATGCTATGAAAAACTGCTTAGTTTACACTTAATTTTACACTGAAAACTACTAGGAATTAAAATACATGTGATTAAAAAATAGAATGAAGAGAATCTTAAAAGAAAACAGAACCCATCCAATCATCATATCATCCAATATAAATGCCTTAACTTTTTTATCGCTACTATTTTGAATCAAAATATTATAATAGCCTGGGCAGAGGCTCATACCTATAATCTCAGCACTTTGGGAGGCTGAGGCAGGAAGATCATTTGAGGCTAGGAGTTCAAGACTAGCTTGGTCAACAAGTGAGACCCTGTCTCTACAAAAAATTAAAAAATTAGCCAGGTGTGGTGGCGTGCACCTATAGCAGGTGTCCTCAAACTACGGCCCACAGGCCACATGCAGCCCTTATCTGGCCAGGTGTTTTTGCTGCCGCTGCCTGTCCTGCTTAGCAGCCGACTCGTCCAGGGGCCCGCCATCCGGCCCTCCAACGATCTGAGGAACAGTGAACTGGCCCCCTGTTTTTAAAAAGTTTGAGGACCCCCGACCTATAGTATAGTTCCAGCAACTGTGGAGGCTGAGAAAGACACATTGCTTGGGCCCAGGAGTTCAAGGCTGCAGTGAGGTATGATTGCACCACTGTACTCCAGCCTGGGCAACAGAGAGAGACTTTTTCTCAAAATAAATAAATAAAAATATCTTGGAGCTGTGTTTTCTGTAACCGAGTTTAGCTGATTTCCTATAGCTTTGCAAATTACGACAAAAAAGAAACTAAAAATCATCACGCAACCAGTATAACTTTTCTAAAATTTACATAAGCTGGTTTAAAAACAAAATAGCAAGGAACAACTGGTGCTATCACAATAGCCTCTTTTTCGTTGGTCTACAAAAACCCTAACTCCTCATAACTTTAGAGGAGTTTAGACAACAAAGTCAGGCAGTCAATCCAACAGAGCCAAAGTCTGTAGTAACCTACAGAGAGCTTCTTCCTCTCTCTGGGGATGAGGACAATGCAAAAAAGGTGTTCTGTTTTCCAGTAGTCCTGTAAGAGGAGCCATTGAGCTGAGCTGTAAAACCAGACAACAGAACACAGGAAAATTCAGATCAAAGCCAGAGTGCATGCCAGGATAATATGCAATAAAACCCTTCGCCAAAGCATTAAGAAAAAAAAAAAAAAGGAGGTGGAGAGAACCTGCTGGACCGCCTTCTTATTAGCACAGGGAGGCAGGAAGAAACAAAATCTGCTTGTATTGAGAAGCAAAGTGTCCTAGATGGACTGGAGTATTCCTATAGTCACGCATACAGACATGTTATAATGAAGTAAACCCAGAAAGCAGTGTACTGTATGTTGGAGTATTCCCACGTATATAGACAAGAAAATATTACCATTAACTAAACCCACCAAATATTCTAGATATACAGATATGAGAATTTACACATACATTTTCAATTAACAAAAGCCACTGGTTTCACAATGAGAAACAAGCTGTCTGAAATAACATCAGAGAGAGAATTGGGTAAAGGTGTGATTAAGTTGTATATATCCCTAACCTTTTCCTTTTACCCCTTTGATTAGCTCTGATTCTCTTATTTCACAGGTATCACACATAACGCACGCAGACACCCCATTAGGGACTCCTGAAACAAAGCAAGGTCCTTAATTCTCCAGCCTCTAGATGCACACACACCCCTAGCAGGGTCCTAATTCTCCAGCCCCTGCCCACAGACAATGACTTTCATTAATGAGTAAGCCCAGGAGGGATGTCTCAACCCAGACCACTGCTATGCACTCTGTGACAACCAGGCACCAGACAAGCGCCACAAAGAAAGAGGAGGAGTGGACCCAGACCAGGAAAACACTGCCACGCCGCATCCCCTAAAGCGCGCTCCCCACCGCCAATACTGAAGCAGCCGTCCTCGCCATCCTTCTCTTCACCTCCTGGCTCATCCCAGACGCCTCCCACGCCCGGGGACCCCACGCTGGAGCTCGGGTGAGCTGGGGCGCGAGGGGCCGCGAACCATCTCTCAGTGACCTCCCGGTGACAGCCCCGCGCCGCCCTTTGTGCAGGACTCACCCTCTGGTCCCCGGGCAGCGCCAGACCTTCCTTAGCGTCCCTCCCCGGCCTGGGGCGGCTGTCTCTCCTCTCCACCCCACGCCTGGCCGGCCGAGGCGCCCAGGGAGTGCGTGGGGGAGACTGGCGCGGGCCCGCGGACTCCTCAGCATCCCGGACCAGGACCCGCCCGTCCCCCAAGCTCCAAGCCCCAACTTGGGGGTGACCGCGCTCGGTGCCCTCGCCCTCGCTCACTCACTCGTGCGCGCCGGCAGCAGCGGAGGGCGTGCGGGACCGTCAGCGCCCGGCGGCGGGCTGCAAGCGTCCGTCGACACCGAGAGCGACTGAGGAGGTGGCCGCGGGAGACTGCAAGCGGCGGCCCCAGGCGAGGGGCGGGCCCGGCGGGGGAGGGGCGGGCGCCGCGCCTCTCATTCATGCAGCGGGGGCGGGGTGAGAGACCCGGATGCCCGGGTAGTCCCCGCCTACCTCGCTGAGGACGCGGCGGCTTCAGAGTTTGCAGTGCGCAGGCGCGGCGCTCTAAGGGAGCCGCCGTGGTCACGCCCCGCCCCCTGGCGCTGTCCCACTGGGGCAGCTGAGCCAGATAGGTCTTTTCCATGGACTATTTAGTTTGTTTGCCTGCCCTACAAGCACTTTTTTGTTTTGTTTTGTTTTTAGGCATAGTCTTTGTCTCCAGGCTAGAGTGCCGTTGCATCAGCGTAGCTCACAGCAACTTCAAACTCCTGGGCTCAAGTGATTCTTCTGCCTCAGCTGCCCTCCTGAGTAGCTGGAAATACAGGTGCCCACCATGGCACCCGGCTAATTTTTCTATTTTTAGTAGAGACGAGTCTCGCTTTTGCTTGGGCTGGTCTCAAACTCCTGAGCTTATGGGATCCTCCTGCCTCGGCCTCCCAGGATGCTAGGGTTATGGGCCATGAGCCACCATGCCTTGCTCCCTACAAGCACTTTTAAATGTGAAAGCCTGGGGAGTTGGTTCCACTCTTTTCCCACTGCAAGATCCTGTTGCAGTGGTAAAAACAAACAAACAAACAAGGTCTAGAACATCATCTCTTTTCTGGCATCCAGCCTGATGGTCCTTGGGGACATAGGAATGGGCATGGTGGTGTCCGTTAGTTTGGTGGGGAGCCAGTGCACACCATCTTTTCCTCCATCTGCCCCTCCTGCTGTACAGGTCCTCTCAGCTGAGAGCTGGAACTGCAGTGATGGTTGACACACAGACTCTGCCCACGCTTTGGAGAGAAATGGTACAAGAAACAGTGCATTCCGGGTGGCGCCTGTGGCTCCAAGGAGTAGGGCGTCGGCCCCATATGCCAGAGGTGGAGGGTTCAAACCCAGCCCTGGGCAAAAACTGCAAAATAAATAAAAGAAATAAAATAAAATAAATAAATAATAAAAAGAAAGAAAGAAACAGTGCATTCCTTTATTTAGTTACATCTACCAAGTCCTCTCCGCCACCAGCAAGAAATTGACTTCGGATTTTAGGGGGCTTAGCCCTTCCTGTAATACACCAAGCCCTGGGGTCTAATGCAGCTCCTGGGGTCTTGCTGGAAGCAGGCAGCATATTCTGTGGAGACACCTGGTCCCTCAGCTCTGCCACTTAGTGGCATGGAAACATTTGGAGAGTCTGGGTACCTGTAGCAGGCCTCACAGCCATCCCTCTGAGGCTCCTCAGCCCAGTGTGTGGGCGTTGCAGCTGAGGGCTTGCTGAAACTATTGCCCCCTTTCCCTCAGTCTCCCCTCAGAGGTTCCCTTTCCTTCTCTTACTCTCCTGATCCTCTCACATAGATAAACAGCTAGGTGACCTAACTTTGGGAAGCAGAAGTCATCATGAAAAGTGCCAGTAGGTACCTTCCTATTGCTTTGGCAAACCATAAAATATAAGGCAAGGGGTTAGTAAAGAGGGAGACATCAGTGATCACCTTAAGCAATAAACTGCCACCAAATAGTCATAGTCCCCCAAAGTGAGAGATGGGCGGAAGCATGTGCTAGGAAGAGTGTGGCAAAAGGAAAGGAAGAAGAGACCCTGTGTCTTTTAGAGCTGCCTGTTCCAGGGGCTGTGGGCTCACACACCCTCCCTGCCCCTCAAGCCAGGAGGCTGGGAGATCCCTGCCTTCTTGCTGTCAATCATAGCAGTTACCAGGAGGGCCATCTCAATTTAGTGTGGCTGATGCCTCTGTCTGTCTGAATCAGGCTTCTTCATTTCTCCCTCTGGGCTGTTGCAGAAGGCTCAATCCAGCCAGGCACAGCAGCTCATGGCTATAATCCTAGTACACTCAGAGGCCAAGGTGGATGGATTGCTTGAGCTCAGGAGTCCAAGACCAGCTCTGAGCAAGAGTAAGACCCTGTCTCTACCAAAAATAGGAAAACTAGCTGGGCATCGTGGTAGGTGCTTTAGTCCTACCTCTGTCTTAAAAAAAATTTTTTTAAAAGGCTCAATCCATTCTCATGACAATCTGTCCGTCTTTTTCTCTTTGCATGTCCCATCTGGCACTTTGAGCCTTATTTTCCAGCCATTTACAGAATAGCACCACAGTGTTTCACTTCTGTTGACTGTGCTTCCCTCCACCAGGAAAGTGACCATTTATCTAGCAACATGCAAAAGTCACCTTTTCCTTTAAAAATCCACAGAGGCTTTTCAGAGCAATGAAAGTACTCTTTATCTGTGGTCCCCAGACCCTGGGCTGCTAGGAATTGGCTACAAAGCATCACTGCCTGAGCTCTCTCTTCTGTCAGATCCCCCAACACACACACCATACCACCCTTGTCCATGGAAAAATTGTTTTCCCTGAAACCACTTCCTGGTACCAAAATGTTGGGGACTGCTGCTCTACGTGATCCTACAGTGGTGGATACATGTCATTATATATTTGAGCAAACTCATAGAAAGTACCACTCCAAGGGTGAACCCTAATGTAAACTATGGACTTTGGGTGATAATGACATGTCAACACAGGTCCATCAGTTGTAACAAATGTACCACTCTGGTGGGGGCATTGAAAATGGGGGTCCTATACATGTTTGGGGACCGGGCATATAGGGCATACCTCTGTACCTACCTCTCAATTTTGAATCTAAAACTTCTCTAAAAAAAGAAAGTATTAAGAAAAGTCACTTTTTAATAAAATCTTCCTTTCTTCTCCCACTCATTGACAGGAAATCCTTACCTGTCATCTAGACCCACTTGACTTTCAGTACTAGGCACCCTTCAAGGTCACTACTTGGTTGCTTGTTTTCCTTCCTGCTAGAACATGAGCCCTTCATCAGCAGGATCAATGACTCCTCAGGACCTTATGTGTGACTGGCACACAGTGGGCACACAATGACTGTCAGTGGAAGTGATGCTGCTGGTGGGCCAGGGAGGCTGGGGTTTGGGGAAGAAAGGCTGAGCTCCTTTTCTTTCTCCTTCCCTCTTGTGGTTTCCTTCCTCCCCTCACCATCACCCCCATGTTTGGAAACCTATTTTGTTTGTTTAGAAAGCAGGCTGCAGGGTAGAGGATGGAGTGACTCTAGCTCATGTCCTGTGTCTTTGTGAAAATTTAGAAAGGGAGGGAAGAAGAAGGAGATCTATCTTATTAAAATTTTGTTGAGGCATCAGCTAGCCCAACTGCCTTTTGAGATCAGGGAGAAAGTTTCTCCTTGAGACTGGATATATTTGCCAATATATGGCAGGATCCTGCCCTTCTTTCCCCAGTAATGGTTTGTTCCTTATCCCCCTTTGGGAAGAAACCAAAGATTTTGGCCTTCTCCCATCTCCAACTAGAGATTCACCTGTTGGTCCTTAATCCTCTTTGCTTTGTGATGCACAAAGCTCTATTTACCTAGGACCACTGCCACATCCCTTCTCTAGCCAAAGTGCTGTGGTGGGAGGGTGTGGGTAGGCACTTCTTTCTCTGGAGAGTTGAGGTGGGTACAGCTAAACAGCAGGCACCCAGGACTTGACGTGCTGGCTTTCTCAGCTAGCATGTTCCCTTGTTCCACAGATTGGGGGTGGGGGGAACTTCACTATTTAGGACTTCAGAGGATATTCCAGGATATTCCTCTTTCTCTTTGCCCTCCCTCCTTCCTGCTCTCCCCTACTCCATCTCCTTCCTACACTGTACCTCCTTTTAAGCATTTCCTCATCCCTAACCATTTCAGAAAACTCTGCCCCTGCACATATCGTCAGAAGTCCTTCAAGAATCCTTCTGAGAAAGAAATCACATCTAATTTTAAATCCAATGTCTGTGACTGATTTGGGAATAGCAGCTCTCTGGTAGGTAACTATAGTGGGAGCAGGGGCAGGTTTTAGTCATTTTTGGATCTGGCACTCAGTCAAGTTTGTTGAATGACTGCTGGACTGGTGAAGACAAAACCGTCTTTCAAATAGATGCTAGAAAGCAAAGGTTGCCCACAGACCAACCCCTCTGCCCATCCTCCCCACTTGCTGGAGTCTGTCCATCTGTTGAGAGACAGGAATTTTCCCAGGAAAATACATCCCTTTTGCTGGCCAATCACTTGACAGTTTCAGAGTTCTAAATGACCCCTCTAAGGGCTTTAACCCCTTGGACTGAGCCAATAGAGGAGACCCACCACTTCTGTGAGACTAGGAGGTGTTCCCGGAACCCCTTTATCCAAGAATTTCAACTCCTCCTGCCTAGATTCCTCCCCCGGTCCTCCCCTCCTCACTGCCCATGTACACCTGTTACTGGGGTGAGACCCTGCCCATGGAAGGGTGGAATTACTCCCCAGTGTAGGATGTATGTATGCAACAGTGAGTGGGAGAGGAAGCGTGGGTTCCTTTGTGCACAGTTCCTTTGGGCCTGGCTGTGTGTCTACCCACGACCAGTGAAGGTGGGAGCCAGGGAGTCTGTTTCCCTAGCCACTAACAAGACATGTTGTCTTTTTGGCACACACAGGCCTGATCACACAGAGCTCCTGAAAATATAAATGTGCTCAGGATTCCATGTGGGAGCTTCTTAGCTGAGACCAGTCACAGATGCAAGAGGCAAGAGAGCGGAGGCTCTCTTCCCATGGGTGGTACAACCTGTACAAAGTCACTTTTGGATGGATCGCAATAGCAGATTTTGAGACAAGGGACTGGATATAGGTAATTTACCGGGGAGGTGATCCCAGGAAATAGGAGTGAAGAAATAAAAAAAGCAAGATATGGAAGGTGGGAGCCAATACTAAGGTGTGCTGATGGGCCAGTTTCTGCTCTGGGCAAGTGGGAGTTCATGGCTTCAGCATTATCTTCCTGGATAGTAAGGAGGCTAGAGTATTTATCCACTGACTTCAGTCTCCCCATCAGAGAACTTTCAAGTTACATCTCAGCTGTCTAGCTCAACACTTCTGCTATTGGCTACACAGCCCCCACCACTGCCACCACCATTAGGATATCACCATCATCACAATTTCTGCCTCTCGGATTTCTCCTACCCAGTTGTGTCCCTGCCTTTTCTCTCTGCTAGATTCTTTTAGGTCTGAGCTCAAAAGAGGAAGAAGCAAAGTGGGATGATATCTTTGCTAAAAATTTGTTCTAGGAAAAAGGATCTCTGGTGGTTGTCATCTTCCTCCATTTCAACTTTTCCAGAGTACCCAAATAGCTCCTCATCACCAACTCCTCACCAAAAAGCAAGGGACGGGAAAGAGAGACAGGGCAAAAAAGCAGGCAGGTTTTCTGGAATGACTTGTGTTATCACAGTCGTAGACACAGAGGTGGGAAAGATGAACTTTCCCATTAGGAAGATGAGGGCACTGCACAGTCAAGAAGACTTAGCATCTTTTGCTTCTTTGGCTGCTGCAGCACCTCCTCCAGGCAGGCTTCTCTGGTTTATCCTGGCTTCCTGTCCTTCCAGTCTACATAATCTTAATCTGGGCTCAGCCTTTTATGCCCTCAAAGGCTGATTCAGGCTGTGACAGAGGGAAGAAGCTTAGACTCTGTGGGGAGCAGTAACATTCATGGGCAGATGCAGCTTCCATTCCAGCCCCTTAGCCCCATTCCTTGGTGTTTCTTACTTGCCTGTCTGTATCTAAAGGGGGTGACGAGAAGAACACTGGGAGGAAGTGTCTTCCTACTACCTCTGGAGTCTTTTTTCCAGGTTAAGATGATGCATTGAATCCCACATCTACTCCTTCTCCTGAAATTCACAAAAGTATTATAAAAGGGTGTTTAAAAACAAAACAGAACATAATCTCATGAAGACAGAGAGAACAGAAGAAGAAACAATAGCAAAAAAAAAAAAATTGGAAGCTGGAAAACAGATGGTTGTATGGTAATTGACTTAGCAGCCCGATGAAAACTGAAACCTGGGGAAAGTTGAGAACAGCCCTGTTTTTGTGGCAAAATCCTAAAAAATAAATAAATAAAATAACTAAAGGAATTGGCAGTCTTCAATACCTCTGGTAGCCAGCAAGCCAAAAACCAAGAGAACTGGGTGAAAGGTTACTGGGAAGCAGTTTTAGTTCCCTTCTCCTACCCTCTTTGCTACAGGCCCCTCCCTCCCAAGGAGAGGGTTGGGGATTTAGTTTTTGGAGAGAGTAAAACAAAGGGTAGAGAACACCTGGTAGCATTAAGTGAATATTTCCTCTCTGCATGCTGAGATCCTCAGCTCTCCCCTCTGCTTACTTCCCGAATCACTGGCAGCTACAGTCCATGTGTCTTCTCTGGGAACTCCGAGCAGCTAAAAAAGAAAGAACTAGGGATCCTGGCATTGGTGATCAATAAATGACTACCCATGTCTCCCTGCAGTGAATCTCTGGGTTGACAAGACTGACTCCTGTACTCAGGGGCCTTTCAAAAAGCTTTTCAGGTCTTTATTCTTAACCAAGAGTAGACCACCAAAGCTTATGTCTCAGGTTCTCAAGAAACAGAGACTGCAATGGGGATTCGGGTGCCTGAGATTTATTGAGGGCAGGCTCTGAGAACTGTCCCTTCTACTCCCAGTTGCAGGCTGAAAGGAAAAGGAACAAGGATGTGGTCTTGGCTGGAGCCTAGCCTCAGTCTGATCCACAGGGAGCCCTGGAGTGTCAATTGCACCACAGAGTGATCTCATCTTGAAGCAAAAGGGCCAGTTTTTTTGTACCCACATATTAATCAATCATGGGTTATGGGTCGCCAGAGAGGAGGGCATAACTTCCCAGGGAAGGCAGCTGCTGGCTGAGGGCCGTTCTCTAGAGAAAGGGGCAGCTCTGATCCATTAATAACTAAGACTCATGGCAGCTAGGGGATTGGGCAGGACACCAATCCAGGTTACCACATATCAAGGGAGAGCTGCTAACATGGAAGATAGACAACAAATAATAATAAAAGCAAATGAAAACAAACAAGCAAACTAACAATCCAAATAAACAGAAAAAAGCAATGTGGAAGGAAATGAAGTCTTATTCTCAAGGATAAGAAATGATATTACATCCATGAAACAAGAATAAGATGCTATTTTAAGCTAGGAAACAAAAATAAGCTTTAAAATTAAAATACACACACTCAGACAAGAGCATAAATGAAAAATGAGGCTGGAGCAGTGGCTCACACTTGTAATCTTAGCACCATCTGGGAGGCCTAGGTAGGAGGTTCCCTGGAGCTCAAGGGTTGAAGACAAGCCTGAGCAAGAGCAAGATCCTTTCTCTACTAAAAATAAAAACCATTAGCCCAGCATTGTGGCAGGTTCCTGTAGTCCCAGTTACTCAGGAGGCTGAGGCAAGAGGATTGCTTGAACTCAAGAGTTTGAAGTCGCAGTGAGCTAGGCTGACTCCATGGCATTCTAGCCAGGGCAACAGAATGAGACGCTATCTTAAAAAAGAAAGACAGAGAGAGAGAAGGAGAGGGAGGGGAGTGGAGGAGAGGGGAGAGAAAAAAATGAAATGAAAAACCTCAAAGGATGACTTTGGAAAAGTCTCCAATATCTCACAAAAAATAGATCCAAAAGACAAAACAATGAAAAACAGGAAAGAAAAGATGTGGAATGTATGAGCAATAGTTCAGAAAGCTTAACATCCAGCTCGGCGCCTGTGGCTCAATCGGCTAAGGCGCCAGCCACGTACACCTAAGGTGGCAGGTTCGAATCCCCAGCCCGGGCCTGCCAAACAACAATGATGGCTGCAACCAAAAAATGGCTGGGCGTTGTGGTGGGCGCCTGTGGTCCCAGCTACTTGGGAGGCAGAGGCAGGAGGCTCGCTTGAGCCCAGGAGTTGGAGGTTGCTATGAGCTGTGATGCCATGGCACTCTACCCAGGGGGATAGCGTGAGGCTCCGTCTCAAAATAAAAAAAAAATCCGAGTAAAGGGAGGGAAGGAAATCATCAATGAGACAATTCAAGAAAAATTTCCTAAACTGAAAAACATAAATTGCTAGGTTAAAAGGACCTACCATACACCTACCCAGTTCAATGGGGGGAGAAATAGACCCAATCAAGGTACATAATAGGGAAATTTCAGAACCCTTGGGACAAAGAAAAGATTCCAGAAGCTTAAATAAAGAGAGAAAGAAGTCACATACCAAGTCTCAGGAAGCAGACTGGCTTCAGACGTCTTTTCACTGTAACTATTCCAGTAACACTGGAAGGTAGAATGCTAGAGTAATATTTTCAAAATTCTGAAGAAAAAATATTGCCCATCTAGAATTCTATAGCCAAAGTATCAAGAAATGAGTAGAAGGAAGACAATTTCCACTATGCACAATTTCTTGCTTCTTTTTCTAGTTTGTGCTCTACCAGGCCCAGCGAGTAAACCAAAGAGAAAGACAGAGGATCCACTTAGGAGGTTTAGAGCAGAGAGACTCAACAGATAGATGTGTTAAAGACAGTCCTCACCAACATGACAATCATGACAATTGTCATTGTTGTCACAGACCCTCAGGAGCTACATTCCAAGATCCCCAGTGGATACCTGATACTCTGGATTGTACTAAACCTTATATATGCTATGTTTTTCCTATACCTATATGCTTGGAATAAAGTTTAATTTATAGATTAGGTACAGTAAGAGATAATAACTAATAATAAAATAGAATAATTATAACAATATAATAAAGCTTATGTGAATGTGGGCTCTCTCTCAAAATAGCTTATTATATTATACTATGGGTAACTGAAGCCGCAGAAAAGGAAGCCAGAATAAGGGGGGACTACTGTACTTTTCGGATTCACACTTTCCCCCCTCTCCTTCTAGAACTCACATGAGTTCTATGCCTTCACCAAGACTTTTTAAAGTTTCATTTGTTTCAAGTGTGTTCGTAATTTTTCACTGGACCACTTTTTCCATTTTACTGGCTGCTTCTTGTCAGGTAATTTAAACTTCTGTGTCATCTTGGTGATGTCTGTTGTCTTTTGTTTCATGCAAGTTGTAAGTCCTGACTCTCCAGGAGGCCTCCTTTGACCCCACCAGCTGGGAGGAGTGCCTCATTGATGCCAGGTGGAGGTGGGAGTCCTATGTCCCTAAATAGTTTCCACTGAGGGTGGAAGGGGCTTCTATAGGATATGCACAAGGATTAATACATAGAATGAAAGGCCTGACTCCCTACTCAGCCTTCTCTGACACTCCCATGCTCCTCTTACTTCTTGGTGAGGGTGGATAGCTAGGCTTCCTACTTAGTCTTTGCTGGTGCGGTGGGGGTGGGAGTGGGGCTGTGTTTTTTGTGTGGGTTCTGGCTGTAGTAGAACATATATTGCCTAAACATGTTCCGTCTTCCTAGGCTATCCCTTCTACAGCGGGCTTTTCTTAGGGCTTTATTTTCCATCCACACTTGTTGAGGCATTTCTGGGTTGCTGCTAGTATCCAGTGTGAGATACGTGTAACAAATAAGAATGTCTATAGAACTTACTATCCGTCATCCTTCAGGCCCTCATCTCCCTGGCTGGTCTGCCTTCTTCTCTCTACTCTTCAGTCTTATGTTTGTTTTAGAAGTAATGCCCAGGGTTGTCAGCTGTACTTACCTGGAGGAAAAGGAAAAGTACATCTACCCTATCTTTCTACATGTGAACATTCCTCTGATAGGAGAAACTCAAAAAAGAGCCAGGAACTAGATGTCAAAAGTTAGAATGAATGAACCCCACGTGTTCATTCTGTAGCTAAAATCCACACGCTTGAGGCTTTCTCCAAAGCATGAAGGTGGTTCTGTCCATGATGGCCAGAGACCAGACAAGCTCCCACACCCCTTCACAGCCTCAATCAGTGACCACGTGGGTACATAACCCACTTCCCTTTCCCTTCTGGTAGGGTAACACTGAGGCATGTTCTGCATTGTCTCCCAGAGTTGTTCTGTGGGATCTGAGTGCTAGTTGCTCACAGGTGTAACTTGCTAATAATGCACCCTTTATTGACTGCCTTCGCTTCCCTGCCTCACCTTCCCACTCCCCTACCAGTGTTTCCTAGTGTCACCTCCCAATTATACTACTTGAATCCAGTTCCTTGTCTCAAAGTGTGTTTCTGGGGAAGTTAAACTAAGATGACTACTGAAGGACATCACAGACAAATTGCAGCCAGCAAAGGCATCTATGCAGGGCTGCACAAAAGCTGCCCAGGCTTTGTGTACTGCATAACTATTAGAGTTGTACATATTGGTGCCTGTACATGTATGAGTTTCTTATCACTGCTGTAAAAATTTAGCTCAAAATATCTTACAGTTCCAGAGGTCAAAAATCCAAACTGACTTTCACTGAGCTAAAATTAAGGTTTTGGAAAGGCTATGTTGCTTCTCGAGACTCTAGGACAGTGTTTTCCAACCTTTTTTATTTCATGGCACACTTGAACCAATGGTTAAACTTCCATGGCACACTTAAATTATGTTGATCAAAACAAAGAATAAAGAAAAGAATATACTTACTGTGCTTTGAACTTTTTTTTTTTTGAGACAGAGTCTTACACAGTCACCCTTCGTAGAGTGCTATAGCATCGTAGCTCACATGCAACCTCAAACTCTTTGGGCTCAAGTGATCCTCTTGGCTCAGTCTCCTGGGTAGCTGGGACTACAGGTGCCCTCCACAATGCCTGGCTATTGTTAGAGATTGGATCTTGCTTTTGCTTAAGCTGATCTGGAACTCCTATGCTCAGGTGATCCACCTGCCTCAGCCTCCCAGAGTGCTAGGATTATAGGCATGAGCCACATTTCCTGGGCTGAACTTCTTTTGAAAATAATTTAAATTATGATCTTTAAAAATTTTCACAGCACACCTAAGATCCTCTCATGGCACACCAGTGTGCCACAGCACGTTGCTTGAAAATCACTGCTATAGGAGATGGACTGTTTGCTTTGCAACTTTTTCAGCCTCCCTACATTCTAAATTTGGCTGTGGCCTCCTCTGCCATCTTCAAAGCCAGCAATATGACCAATTAACATCTCCAAATTCCCCCCTCTCTCTCACACACACAGAGGAAGGTAAAATAACACATTTGTGTCATTTTAAGCTTATTTGTTATATATCTTTCTCTGTCATCACATCTTCTTTGATGATGGTCTTGCTTCCCTCTTCCCTTTATAAAGACCCTTGCGATTACATTGGACCAACCTGGATAATCCAAGCTAATCTCCTCCTCTCAAGGTCCTTGAACACATCACAAAGTCCCTTAAGCCATGTAAAGTAATATATTCACAGGTTCTGGAGATCAGGATGTGGAGATCTTGAAGGGCCAATATTCTGTCTGTCACAGTGCCCGTGGTCCAGGCACTTTATTCAAAAGGGCTCTAGGTTGGCAACACCTGCCCAGAGGAAGCCAGTGCTATGAAAGAGGAGGAAGGTGGCATAAGGGGCCAGGATCCAAATGGAAAAACACACAGAGGAAGGCATATTTCAGTGGTTACTCAGCGTGGGGTTGTGTGAGTATGTGTGTGCGTGCATGGGTCTTGGGGAAGGAGGGAGAGGAAGTGGGATGAGGGTGACAGTGACCAGTAACCTGTGGGCTGGAAGGAACACGAGGAACAGTGAGGACATAGGTAGGGTGGGTCAACTTCTGAGGAAGTGGCCCGGGCTGAGGTGGGGCTGCAGAGAGGAAGGGTGAGGGTGGAGCCTGTGGATTTTACAGAGAGTTTTAAAGGCTGCCAAGAATGTGTGCATGAAGTAAAAAGAGAGGAAGGGAGCGTGGCCTGGAACTTTGGTCAGCCCAGAGGGTGGGGGCCCGTCCCACGGGATCACAGAGAGAGATGAGGGAGTAGGGCAGTGTGAGCAGGGAGGGGGAAAAAGAAAGAGAAACCGGCTTTGTTATGGGAAATGGGGCTGTGGTTTCATTCTTGGAGGTGCCTGTGCACCATGAATGTCTGTGCAGGGTTGGTAACACTTGGGGAAGAGTTATAAATTTGGAACTTCTATAAAGCCTTTCGTCTTCTATTAAAAATCCTCTGTGTGTGCCAAATGAGGCTCATCCATTCATTCGTTCCACTAAAGCTGCCACCATGCACTCGGCAGTGTAAACTTTATAAACAACAACAACAACAAAAAAAAAGGAGGGGGAGGACATTCGTTTTCAGAAGATAGCTTTTGAGATGGATAGGAATTGACTACATCCAGGGAGAGAGGAAACACTGGGGAGGGACAGACATGAAGTTGGGAGCAGATGAAATTATCATCAGAGGGAGACTTGAGGAGAGAGAAGAATGCTGCTGACCGAACCTCAGGGAGCATTGGCATCTAGGAAGAAGAGGAAGATGAAAGACAATCTTAGACTCCAGGAGGCAGGGACTGTGTGATCTCACTCATCTCTGTGTCCCCAGCACCATGCCTCATCAGGGATAAGAACTTCCTAGGGAAGGAAGGGTGGGAGGGAGGGAGGAAGATGAAGACAGAGGTCAAGGAGAATCAGGGAAAAATGAGAAGCCCTTGTCCTGAAAATTGAAAGGGATCATTAAAGGTAGAGTGGATGACCACCTGGTAGACTGGTCAGCAGTGGCCACTGTTGCACTCTGGACTCTGCCTTGTTGTCTGGGTCTGGAGTTCCAGGTCAGAGGGGACAGACTTCCTGTTTCATCTGGTGGGTTTTGTCTCAGGCCCCCGCTTCTGAGCAGTAGGAGCTGAAAGGTCCAGTCCTTTCCTGTCTGTCTCTTAATTCCACTGTCCCTTTCTCTCCCTTGTCCCTTTGGCTGTCCCTGACTTCCCCATCAAGTCTCCTCTCTGGCCTCCCTCCACCACTTCCTCTCTGCACCAAGGAATATATAGAGGCCGAGCTAGGAAGGAGGCCTGGGCGGTGGAAGCTCTGTGAGTCCAGGAGCTGGGTGGGATGGCGCCCCTCTTTGTTGCTTTCATACTCTGGCCTGAAAGGCACCTGTGAGCCTCACGGAGGGCAGGCAGCCAAAGGCTGGGGAGAAGGCGGACTCATTTCCTTATTACTTATGTGGTTATGAGGGCGGTAGTTTCACATGTGGGTTTTTACATAATCAGGTTATCAGGTAGTTGGCCCATTCAAGGGCTCATAAAATTGCTGGCTGCTCTGACTCACAGCATGAAATAGGAGCTAAGCCAGCAGGGATGGAGCTCTGAGAAAGAGCCTGCCAGTAGCCTGCCTAGGTGGTGCCAGGTGTCACAAAAATCCTGGGTCTGAGAAACTCAAGTCCACTCGAGTTCAAGTCTCAGCCCCACCATGTCCCAACTATGTAACCTTGGGAAAGTTACTAACCCTTTCTGAGCCTTCATTTCCACAGAAATTGATAAATTTTAGTATATTCACATAATGGAATAACACTTGGCAACAAAAAGACAAGCTGCCGATACAAGCAACAACATAAATGAAGGAGTTCATGCTATCTGACTCTGTTTATGTGAAATTCAAACCTGATAGGTATCATAATAGTGGGGGGAGATACTGAGTGGGAAGGGAGGGAACCCTCAGGGGAGTATGGTTAGAAATGTTTTGTATCTCAAAAGGGGCATGGGTTGTACATGCATACATATACTGAAATAAATATTCATTGAGCTGTATACTTAAGGTACATACATTTTACTTCAATTTAAAAATTTAAAAAATAAAAATAAATTAAAAAAAGAAATTCAGTCCTTCAGTATAAATTATACTTTAATTTTAGAAAATTGAAAAAAAAAAAAAAGAAATTCTGTGCTGGGCATGCCCAGAGACCAATGACTTTCTGAACTTGACTCCCACTTGTCAAAGTCACAGGAGTTTGATGTATAAACCAGAAGCCTGACTAAGGTAAGTGCTAATGAGAGCTCTAATGAGCCAGGGCCCAGTGCCTACATCACTAGATAATGCTGGAGACAAACTATAGAGTGTGATCCTCAGGACACCCCCTTCTCAGGTGCTGCCTAAGTTCTATGCCCCTTCCTTGGACTGGATACCACATAATCAGTCAAGTTCTAACTTTGTTCCAGGGAAATGCCCTGTGTCCTTGTGGAAATGACTGAGCCCCCTGTGATCTAGTTTCTTCAGCCATGAAATGGGTGTACTTAACCTCCCTCCCAGGGTGACACTGTGAACCACTCGACAAAAGATTGTGTATTAAGTCCAGCGCATAGTAGGTCCTCAGCTAACATTGTTTCCCCCTTTCTTTCACAGAGTATGCAGTGATTGACTCAGGCACTTTTTATCTTTCTGGGAGCTAAGCCTTCTGCTGGTAGCCAGTAGTGTTGACAGAACACTCCTGAAAACTTTCTTTTTCTCATGTCACATAGTTAACATGTCTGCAAAGGGATTTGAGAAAGACTAGGAAACTCACAGCCTAAGAATACTAAATACTCCACCAGCCAGTTGTTGCCCCAAGTCTCACTCCAACTGTGTCCTCCTGTGGGGTCAATACTGCCCCCTGTCTAAGGTGCTAACTTTTCTGTGGGGATGGGCGCGGGGACCAAAAACTCATCTGTCAGTTCTGATGAGGTGGATGGAAGGGGTGGGAATACTCACTGTGGAAGAGAGAAAAGAACATCACAAAGCCTGAGCTAATTGAGAGGAAGATATGTGTTGGGGTGGTGCCTGTGCCTCAAGGAGTAAGGCGCTGGCCCCATGTGCTGGAGGTGGCTGGCTCAAACCCAGCCCCTGCCAAAAACTGCAAAGAAAAAAAAGAAGAAGAAAAGAGAGATATGTAGGGGTCCTAACATCCCCTCCTTTCGCCTTGAGATGACCCTCAACATCCTGGTGTGATCACCAGGCGTGGAGCAGCAGAGAACTCCAGTGACTGCTGCCGCTTTGGGATCTCCCTCGCACCCCCTCCTCCTGCACCACGAACACCTAGGCTGGAGAGGGCAGGGGTACAGAGAAGCAGGAAGCAGGCTGGGGACTGGTGGGAGGGACCTGGGGTCCAGCCTTCCTGAAGGGGCTGTGTGAGCATCCTCCCCAAGTGCGTGTCATGCTCCGCAGAGAGTGTGGGGATCTGTTTGATTCCCAGGAATTCAGCCTTATAACGAGTGGGAATTTGAAGTGTCACAAACTGCCTACAAGCCTGGTTGGTGGTGCATAGGAACATGTCCTTGGGCCAGTGTCCTGAGCCCTCAGCTACCCACCTCCAGTGCTCCTGCCCTCTGTGTTAGTCAGAGTTCTCCAGAGAAGCAGAACCAGTAGAACCAAAGTATAATGAGAGAGAAAGATATTCATTTTAAGGAGTTGGTTCATGCAATTAGGGAGGCTGGCAAGTCCAAAATCTGCAGGGACGGCTGGCAGGCAGGAGACCTAGGGTGATGGAGTGAGAGCCAGTGTGGCAGTTCTGGTCCAACAACCATCTGCTAGCAGAATTCCCTCCTTGGGGAGGTTAGTCAGCTTTTTCCTATTCAGGCTTCAACTGAATGGATGAGGCCCACCCCCATTATGGGCAATCTGCTTTAAGGTCTTTGTGGGTTTGTCCTCCCTCCCTGGCCTGTTCACCCTCCCTGCTGCCTCCTTCCACAGAACGCAGCTCTAGGACAGGGGAAGCCTCTGCCCAGGCAGGAAGGAGAGGTGGAAAGCTGCACTGTCTGGGTCTGGGAGTCCCATCCCTGAGGCTTCTCAGAGCTGGGAGTCGCTGTATTCTGGAGCAGGGTCCAGAATGTACTAAAAGTTGTGAGTCCTGAGCTGCCCCTTGGGAGAGCATGAGCCAAACTTGGGCAGGCAGCTGCCTGGCCAGCGGGCTCCTGGCCCCATCTGCAGCCCCCTGCCTGTAGGAGTGCTGCGTCACCACCCTGGGAAGGCCTCTGCTAGTTTTTTCCAGAACTTGGAGGTTTGGAAGTGCCCCAGTCATGGACGCTGTAGTTAGAAATTCATGTCCATCCAGTTTTCCTGGGTGGCTTCCAGCCTCTCTGAGAGGCAGCAGCTCCAACAGTGAGTGAGTGAGAGCACGGGGTCCCTGGTGTGGGTGAGAGAGTCTGGACTGTGAGGACGGGGCCTAGGCCTGACAGAGGACCTGTGGGGTGGCTGGGAGGTGGGACAAGGCTCCTCACTGATCCCCAAAGAGCCTTCTAGTCCACCTGACTGGAGAAGACAAGGCAGGGAGGAGGAGCAGCTGTCGACACTCAGCTGCTTCTCTTAAGAGAAAAAGGAATGTTAGGATAAAGCAGGTGTCCTCAAACTACAGCCTGTGGGCCACATGTGGCCCGCTTAGGACATTTATCCGGCCCACTGGGTGTTTTTGCCACCACTGCCTGTCCTGCTTAGCAGCCAACTGGTCTTGGGGTCCCCAGTCTGGCCCTCCAACGATCTGAGGGACAGCAAACTGGCCCCCTGTTTAAAAAGTTTGAGGACCCCTGGGATATAGTGTGGGGGCTTTGGTGTCAGACAGACCTGGTTAAAAACCTCTGTTTCAACACCCTTGGGTCCTGAGTTGAAGACTGCTGGGGTAGGATGTCCATTCCTGGGTATAGTTGGACAGAATATGCTTACAAATAAAGCTCTTGGATTAAAAAAAAAATCACAGGCACCAGTGATAGTTGGAAGTGAGAAAAAGCAAAACCAGTATCTTCTACACGTGTGATCCCCAGATCCTAAAGAACTCACAGGAGTCTGGCCACTGAAAATCAGAGCAGCCTAACTTTTGCCAATGTGCAATTCTCTTTAAAATGTGAGTAGACTTACCTTGTTTAACTCTGCTCCTGCCAGGGGCCCAGGAAGCATAGTCCCTACCCAGGCACACCTGCTATTACTGCCTTCTCCTACAACCAGGGAAACAATACTCACTGATCACAAAACTCTTTCAGACAAGGCCTCATAACCCCTCTCAAGAGAAGGAGTGCTCTAGTTGGCCCCCATAACATAAAAGGAATAGTTCCAGGAATAATCTCTGGTGAGCATTTAGCATGAGACCTGGCACACAGTAGGTGCCCAATAAACAAACAGAAGCTGTTGGTATCATTACTGTTGTTGCTTGGAGATGAAACCTGTTGACTAAACCTACCCCAACCCTGAAACAGATGGAATTTGTCAGATTCATTCTTTCTCAGCAGCTATTAGAGAGCAGGGAGTGGAGGGAGAGAGGCTTAAAAAGCCTGAAGAAGTTGGCATAATTTGGGGAGGGGGTAGTTTTGTGGAGGATGGAGTCCTGCCAGGAGGGATGTGAACCAGGGGAGTCTGTGAGAGCTTGGTGCCCAGCGGAAGCTAGCAATGGAGGAGAAGGGAGGAGAGGTGCTAAAATGGCGCCCTGTTTCTCATCCTCTACAGGTGGGTCCTAGTCACCAGAAAGCGCATGTCCAACCTCACATTCCTTCTCTTTGTTTGGCCCTCCTGCCTCATCTTCCTTTCTGATACCCACTCAGATCAGAGTGAGGACTGGCTTCTGGGGCTTCAGTGGCTTGTCCTTCTGTTTTCCCCTAGTCTAGACTCTAGGGAAGAAGGGTCTCCTTTTGAAAATTGGGCCAGAGGATGTCCTCGGAGCAACCAGTGAGTGATTTAGAAATTTGCATGAAAACCTAGGGTTTGTCACATTCCATGACAAGGTTGCCACTGCCCTGTGTAGCAGATTGATTGCAAAAATAGCCCCAATTCTCCATCTCTCCCTAAATTGACATCTTATGCAATGGGATCTCATAGCCCTTCCCATTGAGAGGAAGAACCTATTTCCTTACTCCTTGAATCTGACTTGCTTTGGCCAATGGAAGGTGGCGGAAGTGAGAGTGAGTCCTTTCTGAGCCTAGGCCTCAAGAGGCCCTGCCTGCTTCTGCTTGGTTTCTTGCTTGCTGCCTTCAAGAGTTTAGACTAGCCTGGGGAAATGAGAGACCACATTGAGAAGAGATAAGATTTCAAGCTCAGATTAACTTAAACCAGCCAATGTGTCAGAGCCCCACCAGGATCAGGAAAGATGTCTATCCAACCCAGGGCTAACCACAGACAACACAGGAAGAATTGCCCAGCTGACCCACAGACTCATAAACAATAAATCCTGGTTATTTTACGTTTCAAAGGGATTTCTTACACCGAATTAGCTAACATACACTCAACTCCCGGTCATCAAACCTCCTTCCTTCACCCCAGCTCTATACTCAGTCTGACCCAATGTAAGACAGCAGCTTTTAGCCTGAGGGAGGCTTCTGCAGAAACTTCTCTCATGTTTTGGCTTCCTCCTCATCAACAGGACTGCCCTGGCACGCTCTCATCTTTTCCCTGTATTCCTCTTAGAGAAGGCTATGTTATGTGTGTGTGTGTGTTTGAACGCACATGCGCACACCCATGACCTCTAAGGCACATCTCACATTTGGGAGTCAGTGGTCTTCTCTTGCTGAGGGCTCCCTGAATTCCTGGTAGTGTTTTATTTCCTGAAGAAATTCCCTAGGTGGGATCCCAGGCTCCTCGTTTCTTAAAATCTGCTCCTGCCTGATGCTCAGCCCAGGTTGTAAGGATCTAACTCTGTGGGTTTGGTTCGATCCCATAAACTTCTCTGCCCTGTCCCTAAATCTAGCAAGACTGGTCAGTCTTGGCCCCCACTTATAGTGCTAAAACTAGTAACCCTGGCTAGACAAGCTTGCCCTGGAGCTGCCCTCAGCCACTCTCCCTGCCCTTCCAAGTCCCTCCCTGCCCAGTGTCTCTGACTTGGAATGGTGCTCATCATGAGACCAGCTCCTGCTGGCTGTCCAGGACTTGATGAACCAGAATGACTTAGGATACCAACCAACTCTCTCTGACACTCAGCTCTGGACTCTTCCCACATAGCATTTACCACCCAGGGTGTTTGGTCACAAACCACAGAAACCCACTCTGAGTGGCCAGAGCAGAAGAGGACAGGGTAACTTCTGGGATTAATGAGAAGGACTGACCATGGGAGGAACGTGGCTGGGCGCTGCTGCTGCTGGCAACACTGCCTCGGTCTGTGGTGGTGTTCCCAGTGGGCTCTGTGGCTACACTCAGAACTTTGAGAGGCATGGCCGAGAGAGAGGCTGAGCTTGGGTCTGGGCCGGCAACCTTGTTGCTGGAGAAAGCAGGTTATAAAGTTGGGCTTCTCCAAATGAAAGGAGGGGGGACAGATGTTCTCCCTGCACCACTCCATCCTTTTAAGATCTGATATGGGGAGCTGGGTGCCCATCCTTGCAGCCACTTTCCTTTCATTACACCATTTTTTTAAAAATTGAAATTTAATTTACACAGAGAAAAAGCATATATCTTAACGATTCTTAGTTCGGCAAATATGTTTTTTTATCTGTTTATATATTAATACTTATGTAACCAGGGTGGCGCCTGTGGCTCAAGGAGTAGGGCGCCAGCCCCGTATACCAGAGGTGGTGGGTTCAAACCCAGCCCCGGCCAAAAACTACAAAAAAAAATAAAATACTTATGTACCCACCAGCCAGATCAAAATATAGAGCATTTCTATCACCCCAGAAAGGTCCTTTATGCTTCTCCTGGTCAATCCCATCTCCCTCCAGAGGAAATGACTAGTCTGATCTTAGCTTAGTTTTGCCTATTCTTAAACTTTGCGTAAAAAGAATCATACAGTTTGTACTCCTGTGTAAGGTTTCTTTTGCTTATCAGAAAGTATTTGAGATTCATTCAAATTGCTGCCTGTTCAGGAGTTTGATCCTCTTTCTTGATGAGTAATATTTCACTGTATGGAAATGTCACAACTTGTTTATCCATTTCCTTGCTGATGGACATTTGAGTTGTCTATGTTTTTTTTTTTGTTTGTTTGTTCGTTTCAAGTTAATTTGACGGTACAAAGAATTAGGTTACAGTGTTTGCATTTGTTAGGTAGAGTTCCTCTTATAATTGTGCCCCACCCCCAAGAGGTGTGCCATGCACCCTAATATGGTGCCCATTAAGTGAAAGCATACCCTTTCCTACTCCCCTCTCCCTGTTCCCTTGTCACCCTGCTCCCCACCTTGATTTGATTTGAGTTTTTATCTTATGTGGGCATGTATTAGATTGTCTATTGGGTTCATATTAGCATTGTGTCTACAGATTTTTATTCTTATGGGTGAAACTATGAGCATTCTCCTACAAACCTTTCTGTGATCAAACATCATTTTTATCCAGGGTATTGATTTGCTGTCCTGCCAAACATCCTGAAAAACATCCCTGCCAAGTTAGCCATAGGCCTCAACTAGCAAGAAAGACAGGTGAGTCTCCCCATGAAGCCACAATTTGTATCCCAAACTGAACTTCTTATCGATGTCCCTCAACCTACTCTTCTGCAGTCTTCTCCATTTCGCTGTGTTCCTGGACTTGTTGCTCAGGCCAGAAACCTTACATTCCTCTGTGCTCACATGCTTCAACCAAGTTATCAGCAATCCCATCATAAGTGCCTTCAGAATACCTGATAGCTTATCCCCTCCGCTGCTACCAGCCAGGTCTTCTCTCCAGCTTCCACTCTTGTTTCCCTTTACCAAACTCTGCCCCCGGCCCTTCTCAACACAGCAGCCAGATTAATCTTTTAGAGGCTCAGACCATGTTCTCCCTTTACTAGAAAACTTCCAATGGCTCCTACCTGACTCTAAGCAAAAGCCATAGTTTTGGGAATGTCTCTGAGGCCCTATGTGATCTCCCCTCACCCCCAATAATGCCCCCCATCATCTCCCCCTTTCTCCTTTTTGGTCACACTGCTTATTCCTTTAATATGTTAAGGATGCCTCTGCCTCTGGGACTTTGTTCTGGGCTGATCCTCCTGAATGGAATGCTCTCTCTCTAGATACTCACATGGCTCCCTCCTTTACCTTATTTATTTATTTATTTTGAGACAGAGTCTAACTATGTTGCCCTCAGTAGAGTGCTATGGCATCATAGCTCACAGCAACCTTGAACCCTTGGGTTTAAGTGATTCTCTTGCCTCAGGCTCCCAAGTAGTTGGGACTATAGGTGCCTGCCACAATGCCTGGCTATTTTTTTTGTTGCAGTTGTCATTGTTGTTTAGCTGGCCTGGGTCAGGTTCGAACCCACCAGCCTCAGTGTATGGGGCTGGTGCTGTAACCACTGTGCTACGGGCGCAGAGCTGGGCTCCTTCCTTTACTTTCCTTCAGACCTATTTGGTTTCCCAGCTTTGTTCGTCTCTATGGTACTTACTACCCTATGACACAATCTAGTCACTGGTTTATGGGTTTGTTGTTTGTCTCTGTCTCCTCCATCAGGATGTCAGCTCCACAAGTGCAGGGACTTTGCTTAATTTGTACCTGTATCCCCAGTACCGAGAATAGCACGGGCCATGTCATAGGCACTCAAATAAGAGACACATGAAGGGGAGAATAAGGTCTGGTGGCCTCCAACTTTAGCTCACTTGTTGGGTGTTGGATTCATTAAGAAGCTGGCAAGATTGGCTCGGCGCCTGTGGCTCAATCGGCTAAGGCGCTAGCCACGTACACCTAAGGTGGCGGGTTCGAATCCCCAGCCCAGGCCTGCCAAACAACAATGATGGCTGCAACCAAAAAATGGCCGGGCGCTGTGGCGGACGCCTGTGGTCCCAGCTACTTGGGAAGTGGAGGCAGGAGACTCGCTTGAGCCCAGGAGTTGGAGGTTGCTATGAGCTGTGATGCCATGGCACTCTACCCAGGGGGATAGCTTGAGGCTCCGTCTCAAAAAAAAAAGGAAGCTGGCGAG
>CAUYQV010028882.1:0-17274 GCA_963574575.1 Galagoides demidoff | reverse complement strand
ACCATTTAACTCAATACACATCTTTATCAAAACTTAAACATTGTGATAAAGTCCCCTTAAACTTAAACCTTATGATAAATAAAGTCCCCTTACACTACTGCGTGTGTCTCAGCCTTAGGATAGCCTGTCATTTCTTTTTTTATTTTGAGACGGAGCCTCAAGCTTTCCCCCTGGGTAGAGTGCCATGGCATCACATCTCATAGCAACCTCCAACTCCTGGGCTCAAGGGAGTGTCCTGCCTCCGCCTCCCAAGTAGCTGGGACCACAGGTGCCTGCCACAACGCCCGGCCATTTTTTGGTTGCAGCCATCATTGTTGTTTGGCGAGCCCGGGCTGGGGATTCAAACCTGCCACCTTAGGTGTACGTGGCTGGCTCCTCAGCCGACTGAGCCACAGGCGCCGAGCTAAGCCTGTCATTTCTGAATGATGAAATGAATGCATTATGCACAGCTGGAGGTCCTGGGAAAATCAGCTGCTTTTTTTTTTCTTTAGCTAATATGTAATGATTTCAGGTTTTCTGACTAATGAAGCAGAGAATGCAATGTTTCTCCCTAAATGGTGCAATTTCAACTCTCAGTCTGGAACTTTATCAGAAATGCAAAGGTAGAAAAACAGTGTAGTCTACGCATCTGCTCCTTACAGTGAGCTGTGTGAATGCTTGTCTGTTTCTTGTTTGGGTAAACCTGAGGATCTGAAAGACAGAGAGAATGATCAAGGTCACATGATTAATGGGACTTACATTCATGGTTTCCTACCTTCTAAACCATAGCCTCCACCTATCCCATCCGAGTCTTCTGATTAATCATCATCGCATCACAGGGATGGGGAACACCTTTGCCTTTGTAACCTCCGTGCCTGGTGCATCATGGGTACTCAGTAAATGGATGTTAAATTGCCCGTGTAGATGAACTTTTTATTCTAGCATCAAATATCTGCCTTTGCACCGTAAGTGCTCCAGTTCATGGGGCAGAAGATTTTAAACTACATGAGCCACTGACAGTTGCCTTGTCATGTTACTAGAATAGCTTTAAAAGCCGTGTTTATAACACTTTCACCTGGGGAGTGATTATTCCATGGTTAAAGCCTTCTCAGTGAATTCACAGCATCTGATATGGTCTATTCCATTTTTATAGGCGTACTTGCACCCACATGTGTACAAACACAAAGAGAAGGTCTTGTTGTTATTGTTTTTGTTATGTTCATTTGTCATTATTACCAACTGAAGTCTCTTCCTGAAAATTTTCATTCTTTTTCCTATAACATTCTTGCAACAAAAAACATAGTTTAACTGTATGTGTGTATATATATTCTCAACAGCTATGTTACAGTACTTATAGTCATTTAAATTTAAGCCCATGAAAGATACTTTTATTTTAAAAATACTTTTCTTTCACCTTTATGAACAGGACTAATACATTACCAGGGACATCTTCTGTTAAAATATCCCCCATGGAATTTCAGTGGCATTGAAAAAATGTATATGGAGAAAAGAGAATTACCTTAGAGACAAGTTAAATATTGAGATAATGCATTTTCTTGGTATGTGTAATAATTGCTAATAACAATTGGCAAATATTTAAAGTTCAAAATGCCTAGAATTTTTTCCACAACTAAAGAATATTGCCAAAAAATTGTGCCAAAAACATGAACAAAAACCTTTCCAAAGACGTCTTTCCAGAAGTCATTCATACATTATTTCTAATAACATATGAAAAATGCTCAGTCATCAGGGAAATATAATTATCGCCTAACCCCAGTGAGAATGGCTCTTATTAAAAGTCCCAAACCAGGGGCTCCCATGGCTCAGTGGTCAGGGCGCCGGCCACATGCTCTGGGGATGGGCGTTCAAAACTGGCCCAGGCCTGCTAAAAAAAACAAAACAAAGAAACAAACAAAAAACAGCTGGGCATTGTGGTGGGTGCCTGTAGCCCCAGCTACTAGGGAGGCTGAGGCAAGAGAATTACTTGAGCCCAGGAGTCTAAGGTTACTGGGAGCTATGATGCCAGGGGCCTGTAATGAGGGTGACAAAGTGAGACTCTGAGAAGTCCCAAACAACAAATGGTGGCGTGGATATACAGAGAAAGGACCATATACCTATTGGTGGGACTGCAAACTAGTACAACCCCTGTGGAAGATAGTCAGAAGATTAATCAAAGAACTAAAAGTAGACTTACCGTTTGATCCAGCAATCTCCCTACTGGGTGTTTACCCAATGGGAAATAAAAAGTCATTTTGTCAAAAAGACGCACCAACTTGAATGTTTATTCCAGCATAATTCACAACTGCAAAAATGTGGACTCAACCCTAGGACCTACTAATACATGAGTGGGATTAATAAAATGCAGTAGTACTATAAAGTACTACTCGGTCATAAAAAAATGAGTTAATTTCTTTCGTATCATTCTCAAAGAAACCAGAGCCCACTTTCCTTAGAGAACTAACACAAGAATGGAAAAACAAACATCCTGGGCCCTCACTATTAAACTGGAAACAACTCAGCAATACTTACGTGCAAAGGTAAAAGTAAAACTCAAGGGTAGTTGACAGGTGGGAGGGGAGAGGAGGTGATGTGTGAAGTAATACTTAGTGTCTACAATGTACACTGTCAGGGTGATGGGCATACTTAAAATTTCATCTCAATCAGTACAAGAGCAGCACATGTAAATTAAACATCTCTACCTCCACAATATTCTGAAATTTAAAAAAAATCTATTAAATTCTCTATCCCCCCCCCCATAAAAGATCTCTCACCAGAAAATAAATTCTAAGAGAGCAGTCATATTTTTACCTTTTATCCAAAAGATCCATTATAAAGGGTGGCCATAAAGTTCATGTGCAAATTAAAAGTGTGTGCAATTTAAAATTGCACACAAAAATTTATGAGCACCCTGTATTTATTTGGAATGCCTCAAACACACCTGGCGTACAGTAACTGTTCAGTGAGTGTTTGTTGAATTAATTACCAGTCCTAACTAAACTTAGGGCTTTCCAATGCTAATAGTTTTACGCTAGGCATTAGTTAGCTACTGGCAACTCAAAGATGAATAATTTGAACTATTTTTTCAGGGCATAATAATGTGTTAATTGACCAAAAAAAACCCTCATAGATTAGCATCATTTTCAGTTAGTTTCATGTCTCATGTCTGGAAGCCAAGGCTCAGTGAGCCTGGGAGACTTCTCCAGTTCGCATTTCTAATCCAAGGCAGAGCCAGGATTGGAACCCAGCATTTCTACCAGAAATTTCTTCCAGAAATTTGTTCTACTTGCCAACAATTAAACTACCGATATTTAGAGCCAGAAACTTAGATGAGTAAACCTAATGTGGTCCCTTGGTAGTCTCAGCCTCTGGCATGATTCTCAGTAAAAGACCTGGCAGATAATTGTGGGAGTTCTGAGAAACTCAAACCTATGTGATTTATGAGCTTTAGAAGAGCTCGGGGGAAAGAATTTTTCCCAGAGTCTTCACCATTCCTGTAGTTAGAGTTGTGTATAGGAGGGAAACGCTGACCTGGGGTTTTTGTCTCTGGACGGCTCTGGTCTTGAAGCTTAAAAGAAGGTCGTGTGGTTTTATTGATCTCCAGAGATGATGATGATGATAATGATTATTGTAAGCACTGCACTGAGTTGTCACATCTGAAATCTGGCAGTTGCAACGGTACGGTTTTGTGTCCCAGAGGAAAAACATACTTACAAATTACCAAAGATTAAAATAACTAACAGTGCAAGTAAATACGCTGACATATGGTACGTGCCTTATAGATGGACTTGTGCTGAAATCATCTCTTTCTGTTTCTAGGAGCATATTTTAAAGACACGATCCCAAATAAGGACAGACGCTGGCCTGATGGTTCTACGAGATAGATGTGAGTACATGTGTGTTCATTTTGTGACTACCTAACAACTACCCAAAAGAGTTAAGACCTATAAATGCAAAGTGTTCCTTGCATAGTGTTAATCTTCAGTGCCAATTATTTCACTTGATAATATATAATTTTCTTGGGACATTGTTTTTCAAATAGTAGATTCCTAGGATCCAGAAGACATATCTTAGCATTATGGGAAAAGTGTGTTTTCCCTTTGGAAAAGAAATGTTTTGTTAATCAAATTTGGGAGACATTATTTATTATAAAGTGTAAAGCCTACTATATAAGATGTGTCTGCTAACACACAGAAAATCTTAAAGGAAATAAAGCTGTTAAATATTATTATGTTTTCAGCATCTTCGTTAATGATGTTATAGTCTCTTCAATCAAAAATAAGCAATAAACCCATAAAGATATATTAAAGTGATATTAAATTTACCATTTATTTCCTGAATCCTGCCATCCAAGTACATCTCATCGACTTTTACTATCTTTCACTTAAGGTCACTTTTAACGAAAAATGTTATGTATAAGCTTGTCAGCTATCAGATTATTTTCCAATTTAATAATTGGGCCAGATATGTTGAGAACATTTTAACATTTTTGAGATATTTGAACATATGCTCTGTGAAACTGCAATACTATCACATCTCTGATTAACTCTGAGATTTTTTCAGGCAGAATAGGATAATTCCTATAGTCTAAATAAAAGTATATTATAAAATATAATTTATTGAACAATTACCATTAGAATTCATAATAATTACAGTTATAACTTCAGTAATGAATGAGTCTGAATCACCACAGGGAAAAAGGATAAGAAGGAAGAGGCTGTTATGAGTGGTTATGGCACCAGCCACATACACCGGGGCAGGCAGGTTCAAACCCAGCCCAGGCCAGCTTAAACAACAATGACAACTGCAACAAAAAATAGCCAGGCATTGTGGTGAGCACCTGTAGTCCCAGTTACTTGGGAGGCTGAGGCAAGAGAGTCGTTTAAGCCCAAAAGCTGGAAGTTGCTGTGAGCTGTTATGCCACAGCAGTCTAACGAGGGCAACATAGTGAAACTGTCTCAAAACAACAACAACAAAAATGAATCATTTAATTTGTTAGGGCATTTCACTTATGAGGCTGGTATTGTCTCCAGTTTGTTGTTGTTGTTGTTGTTTTTACTTAATTTTTATTAAATCATAACTCTATACATTTATGGGGTACAAAGTGAAGAATTGATATACAATGTGGAATGCTTGAATCAAACTAATTAACCTAACCATCACCTCACTTATTATTGTGGTTCAGACATTCAAAAAATGCTCTTAATTTGTTTTGAAATATACCCTGGCATTGTGTATAATAGGTGAGATCCTGCCAAATACCCTCTCTCCTTCCTTCCCCTCTGCCCACACTCCCCTCTATCTTTATGGACTGTCTTTGTGTGTTATCATTCATTTGAATGTGTACATGTTTATATATTGGTTTCATAATAGTTGAGTACTATTGGATACTTTTCCCCCCATTCTTGAGATACTTTACCAAGAAGAATATGTTCCGGTCTTGTCCAGGTAAGCATAAAAGATGTACAGTCTCCCTCTTTTTTGTGGCTACTTAGGATTCCATGGTATACACATACCAAATTTATTTTTAAATAAGAAAGTGAGCATAGAGAAGTTAGTAAACTTGATCAATGTTACAGAGGTTCTTCGTGTGTATATGAGTGACACTGCGGGAATTTGAACTTGGGCCTTCTGTCCTTGAGTACACCTTTTTGATCATTCCTATGCACTCCTGAGTCCCTTTAAAAATGAAGGCAGGAGTCTAACAGGGTTTCACACAGTCCATCATCCCCAGTGTGGGCTCTGACATCACAGCTCACTCTCCCTTTAAAAAAATGTACAGAGTGGGCATCATTCTCTCTTCCCACCTAAGCTCACCTGATTATTTTTTCTTCAATTCAATTTAAGATCTTTCTATCTATCTATCTATCTGCATTTTCTTATCCAGCTTCGCTAGTCTGGCCCACATATATCTGATGTTGAGGAACCTTTAAGATATTCTGCAGAGACTTTTTTTATCATCTGCTCGTCTTCAAGTTACTTATTGTACATACACTCTGAAAATGTTTTAAAGTGTAACTTTAAATTTGTAAGATTAGTTCCTCAGTCCCAAAGGACTAATAGAAATCACACACACACACACACACGCACATACACACACTCATAGACAGATTGACAGACACACGTTCCCTTTTCTACCTCTATTTCTATCTTTGTCTGTGTATCTCCATCCCTGCATGCCTGTTTATCTATATTTTGCCACAAAACTCACAGAGTTCAAAAGCAGCATCAGTTTCTGTGAATGTTCCTCTAGCAGTATTCTTAGCAAACTGCCGTTGCTGGTGGCTCAGGGCTCATTTAAATGGGCTAGCGGGGCTGTTTCCTCGTGTGTCACGGGTTTCAGTGCACCGCAGAGAGCAGCTGAAGTTTTGCCGGCACCCATCTGAGTGCCTCTCCACAGAAGCCACCTAAGGAAACAAGAAATTGGAAACCAGATAAATATCCCTTTACAACTTCAAAGGCTGACCTTTCTGGGTCTACTTAAGGGAAGGTGGCTTTTCTTCTATTGCCAACAACAAGAATCTGGCTCAAACCCAATGTTTAAAAACAATTTTTAATTCCAAATGCTATTTCCCCACCAGTGCTTTCTAAGGTGGCAACATTTATTGCTCGTGTGAATTCTGTGCTGGGGAAGGATCGCAAGAACAAGGGCACTAAATTTGAACTGGGGCACCATAGAAGATGTGGGCGTGAATGTGGGCTTTGTAGATAGGTGGACCTAGATTTATATCTGAGTTATGGCATTTGACAGTTAGACTTGTTCTAATAAACTCCATCCAAGGAATTGGGGAAAGGAGATTTCCAGAAAGTACCAGTAGGGACATAAACCAGAGAGACTAGGAAGGCTTAGACATCAACAAAGGATGCTTCCGTGAGCAGGTTACAGTGAGTGACTGAGGCTTAGTCTTATTTGGAAAATCTAAGACACAGTCTAGGACTTGCCTCAGAGTTGTCCTATGACAGAGACAAAGAAGCTCAATGTTTTCCTTTCAACTTCTTTCAGTCATTGTCTGAGTTCACTCCTGAGACCATTAACTTCTTGGCACTTTGGCTGCCCAATGAATGGACTAAGAGAAAAAAAAAAAAGCTTCAGAAGGGGAGCTGTGGGAAGACACTATTAATACACACACTGGAATCACACTAGGTAGAAGAATTAAACGTTCTCATCTTCATCTGGAAAATTTATACTATTACCAGTATGTCACAAAGTGTTTTTGAACATTAGGTAGAATAGCAGAAGGAAAATGTTTAACACTGCCTAGTGTTGATGAGTACACACACACACACACACACAGAGTTGTATTTCACTTTTAAGTTGTCAAAAGGGACATTTCAATATGTGCAGAACACTCTAAAGTTTAAGGTGGTCAATTATCTGGTTCCCGTGATCTAAGTTCTTGTAAAATAATATTTGAAATGCTTTTATCTGGGGAAAGATGTACTTTGTCTGAAAGTGAGGGCAGGGGTAAGAATGAATTATGAGTCTACTTACTAAGTAGCAAGTGTGTATTAACTCCTGGGAAAGGAAAGGTCACACAAAAGGAGGAAAGAAGTGAATTAATTACAAAGCATCTTGCTAAATAATTGTGAGAACCTGAGAAAAGTCTAAGAGAATTATCATGGTGCTACATACTGACTGTGGCCATGAGAAGGCTGAGCAAGGTCAAATTGTTTAACCAAGAGAAGAAAGAAGAGATACCAAAGAGAGAGAACTTGAAACAATGCAAACTTCAGTTGTTCTCTCAATGTCATATATATGTGTGTATATATATATATATAATATAGAAAGACAATGTAATATATATGTGTATGTATATTATATATAGATATATACAGACACACATACAATGTAATCTATATGTGTATGTATTATATATATAGACACACATACAATGTAATATATATGTGTATATATAGACACATATACCTAATAATATATATGTGTATATAGACACACATTCCCCAAATAATATATGTGTATATACATATGTGTATATGTGTATATAGACACATATATGTCTATATATATCTATATATGTATGTGTATGTATCTATCTATATGTATGTATATATATATATATCTATATGTATATGTATATATGTATGTATATATATTTTTATATATGTGTATATGTAATATATAGACACACATACAATATAATATATATGTGTATATGTGTATATAGACACATATGTGTGTCTATATATATCTATATATGTGTATGTATATGTATCTATATGTATGTATATATGTATATATCTATATGTATCTATATGTGTGTTTATATTTTATATATATATATACATATATATATATACACACACTTATCCATTTACCTAGAATAAGTTATTCCTGCATTGTATTCAGTACTTTCTAGGAGGGTGTCTGTGTAGGCAATCTCTGTCTTTGAATTAAGATTATCAATATGTGAAAATAGAATCTTTCCTTGAATTCCATATGAAAGGTATAATTACCTTTGTGTAATAAAAACAGCAACAGACACAAAATGAAATAAACACCACTACAAAATGAAACTAACTTTAAAACCATTTAAGATTATTTTAGCTGACATAATTAGGTAAATTAATTGCTCTTTGAGGACCATTTCAGACTTAGACTTTGAGGCTCATTGGAGGTTTAAAATTTACTACTGTTTAATTCTAGCAGAAGTATCTGAAAGGAGATGGAGAACTGAGCTCAAATTATGGCTGTATCCTTTAATGCACAGGAGATGGTATCATAACCCTTGCAAGCCTCAGTTTACATGGTGACTTAGAGCAAAAACTATTACCTTGAATGAAACATGCCTTGGTCATGCTAGGTGAGCCCAGCCCAGTTCTTCCTGGAGCTCATAGTGTCATAAGGCAGAGATATTTCATCTGATCCATGCCCCCAGAAGATGGTTCCGTAGTCCAATGCATGACACAGGGTATGATTTTCACAAGAGTCAGGATGATCCACTTACTATGTGGCATGACTCCATAGAGTGTATGTACAGATTACCAGAGCTACCACTTATATATTCATTCATTCTCAGTATTTATCAGTGCCCATCACACATCGGACTCTGTTTAAGAACTTGAGAAAAAATACACAGGCAACCTAGCTGTAGTCCACAAGTTGATTGTTTTAATAGGGACCATGAGTATGCAATCAACTACATAATTAATTATGATAAAAAGAGTGTTTCTGGAGATGTTTGGGGTGAAATAAGAAATTAATAGTTATGAGTAATATGAACAGATGACACTAATGTGGTCAGAACAAAAATCCACGGCCCATGTATTTGGGTGTGAGCCCTAGTCTGCCACTTATGATCGGTATGATTTTGGGGGGGAAGATATGTTTCAACTTTCCTCATCTTTAAAATGAAACTGTTGAAGGGAGTAAAATTTTTTTACCATGTGTACAAGGTGCATGATTAGAACAGCGTCTGGCATGTGGCAAAGGTAGTTAAGTGTTGGCTCTTGTTATGTCCTAGATTTTGGATGAAGAAATTTATGAACACCATGTAATCCCATCAATGCAATGAACTAAGGCAAGTGTCATCCTCATTCTACAGACAATGAACTATGTTTTCAAGGCAGTGTTTTTACTTGCCTAGTTTTCCACACATAATATGTATAGTTGAGACAGATTTTATTCTATATGCCTAAACCAAAAGCTTATAACCAAAACATTGTATCGCTTTTTGAAAAATTAGACAAGGGAAGGAGCAAAGTCAGGATGATGTCTTGGTCAGAAACGCAGACTTGGGCAACAAAAGGATGTTGTCATTGTGCAGCCTTAAAGAAAGATGGAGACTTTACCTCCTTCATGTTTACATGGATGGAACTGGAACATATTCTTCTTTGAAAAGTATCTCAAGAATGGAAGAAAAAGTACCCAATGTACTCAGTCTTACCCAATTATAGCCCAAGAAGAAGGGGAAAGGGGAGAAGGAGGGGAGGGGAGAGGGGAGGATGGGTGGAGGGAGAGGAATTGGTAGGACCACACCTATGGTGCATCTTACAAGGGTTCATGTAAAATTTACTAGGTGTAGAATATAAATGTCTTAACACAATAAGTAAGAAAATGCAATGAAGGCTATGTTAACCAGTTTGATCAAAGCATTTCAAATTGTATGTAAAACCAGCACATTGTACCCCATGATTGCATTAATGTACACAGCTATGATTCAATAAAAAAAAAAGGAGAGTTTAGACTCTGACACCTGTTTCTGAAGAACAGAAAGTAGAGCTTGCTAATCCATACATAAGGCCCTTCTGTGTTTGGTGTGGCTGAAAATGTAATCAGTATTGGAGCTCTGTTTTACTCGATATTGAAGAGAGTTGAAAAAAAAGAAATAACCCTTCTTTACAACAAGGCCTTTTATCTTCCTCTATGTAAGACGGAAACACATACTTTTTAAGATGGAATATAACCCTTTTTATTCCACCACCCAAGAATCTAAATTAGCCTGGACCTGAAAGAAAAGAGCTTAGTGTATGTGAACATTCCAAGAAGTCTGCTATGAACGTTTAGAAACGGAATGGCTAATTCAAACTTGACACAGCTGGGAAAATGATCATGAAAGATCAATTTTACCTGGAGGCTCTGAAAGGCTGTGCGAGCTATCATTCTGCCATAATGAGTGTTTTATTGATAGCACAGTTTAACCGCCTTTGCTCAATTGCCTTCTATTTGATGTCCTGCAAATTCCTCCAATCTCTTGGTGGCCATCTACTCTACAAGTCATTAACCATGTCCAGCAACAAATAGTAAATATACTCAGAACTGGAGCCTCTTGCGGGGAGTACCTGGTTAGCAGGGAAAGATGGGTTAATGGGAATTTTTCAATCTTGGGCAAGGGTTTTCTTCAGCTACACCAATTAACATGTTTGAAAACTAGAATTAAATGATCAAAGTTCAACTGCAATTACTGTTACTAATGTTTGTATTTATTCTTGGGAAACAATTGACATCTAATTAGCATGTTAAAAGCTGCTTGAATTTAGATATTAATGAGATATCTTTTAAGAATCTTAGTGTTATTTATTTAGGATAAGCCAGGCATATACATAATCATAATTAGCTTACACCAATACATGTTTAACTTTTCAAATAAATGTGAGAACTATGACCACAATTCACTTGTTTATTCATTTAGTTATTCAATAACGTACCAGAAACTAATTATTCCCTAAAATACATGGGTTGATTTCAGCTGAATGGTGCCTCCTCTCCTTTATTATTCCAATATGTAAAAATCAGAGATAGCAGAGGGTGTGTCCTGTTAAATAAAATTGTCCTTGTTTACAAAGTTGTTTCCAAATTTGAATACCCTGTAATGCTTTCATCATGTCTTCTTATTTCTTATTGCATTAGAAATATGATACTTACTTACATGTCGACTGTGAACTTTCCAAAAAAAAATTGGAATTTTTACTTTGGTTTAAGTCTCCAGTTTATAACATGATTGTCTGGAAAGTGGTAGACATCCACAAAGTCTACCACAAAGAGTGAAATGGCCATGGGTGTGATTCGTTGTTAAACTGTGCACTTTAAGTCTCTTTAGAGTTAAGTCATGGAAACGTTCAGGCATTAGACAGAGCTTGGATGAGAAAGGTGGCTCAGCCCTGCGCTACCTCACATGAGCTAATGTTAGAGCCTCTGAACTTTATACACCTCATCTCTAAAGCAGGAATTATACTCCATACCTCACAGAGAGTGGGTAGCAAGTATTGAACAGAGTAAGCATAAAAAGGGTTCCTAGCATTGTTTGTAGCATCAACTGAGTACTTATTATTTTGTTTCCTTTTTAAAAATATAGGCTCAAATAAGAGACTGCATTTGCAGAAGATCCACACCTATCTCAAGAGCTGATTCCACGGCATAGTGCTTGTGTAGCATCTGCTAGAAGGAGACATAAAGGTGGAGTGGAGCTATTCTTATCTCCACTTGGATTCCTGCAGTTACATAGCTCTGGGGAGTGAGCTCATTGACTCAGCGGATGTCGTTGGCCCTGCTTGAATGTGGCTTGGAGAATCAACTTGGATTTTAGTAGCTTTGTCCTGCTTTCTGAGTCCCAGGGGTATAGTGTGTTTTCCCTGACTTAGAACCTTCAAGGTTTGGAAGGAGGTAAAAATAGTCTAAACAACAGTTTTTCTAATCAAATGGAAGAAAGTAAAGCAGAGCCAGCTCTTCAAATGAAATGAGAAAACAAGTCAAGTGCAAATGCTAGCGTTTCTATTGCTGCCCCATGTAGGGAAATCTCAGAAGAAATCTAAGGGTTCATACCCATCTGGGCCTTTACTTCCATACGATGCAGAATAGACACTGACAGCAGGTTGAAAGAGCATCAGTCTACATGTCTAGGTTACTGTCAGTAACTGAGACCTCAGGATCTCACTTTCCAGGGTGTTCTATCTTTGGTGTGTTTGTTTATTCATTTGTCTCTTTGTTTTTTGCATTTGTGTTCAACTTCAGCTTCTAAAATGTCTTCCAGTGATAATGTATTTTCTGTTACTCAGGACCTTTGTGATCCCCTCCCACCCAGTCTAGGTTAGATTAAATGATTTGTATCTAAGGAACAGAATTTAATAAGAGGAATGGAATATGAATTTTGAGATTAGGTTATAAAAAGAGTGTGACTTCTGTCTTTTTCAGCATTTCTTGCTTTTTCCCTTGTTCATTCGGGTGGAAGCCAGCTGCCATCGTGTGAATTTCCCTGTGGAGAGGCCCACAGGGTGAGAAAATTGGGGTGCATCTGGCCAGCCAGAGAGAAACGGCCATCTTCTTTCAACAATATCAAAGGAACTAAATCTGACCAATGGGAAATTTTTCAATTAAATAAGAATAAAATACAATATATCAAATTGGGGGGGGGATAGTAAAAAACAACGCTTAGAGGAAAATGCATAGCACTGAATTCCCATTTCATAAAAAAAAAAAATAAAAATTTCTAATGCACGACCTAAGCTCCTAAAAGTTAAGACCAAAGAGAGAGCGAGAGAATTGCATCCAAATCAAATAGGACAGAAATGAAGATAAAAGCAGAAATCAATGAAACAAAAACAGAAAAAAAGGGAAAGTAAATAAAACCAAAAGCTGGTTCTTTATAAAGATTAATAAACTGATAAGTATATAGCAAGACAACAAAAATGGGAGGAAAAACAAATAATCAATCTTAATAATGAAAGACAGGATAGCTAGACAGATGCAGACCCCATAGGCCCTACAGGAACTTAATAATATTCAAACTCTGTACAGGTAAATTGAACAATGTACGGAAAATGGACCAGTTCCTGGACAACCATAAACTAGAAAAACTCCCTAAGAATGAAAGAAAAATTTATGGTCTAAAAATTATTAAGGAAATCAAATTAGTATTTAAAATGTCAGTTTTATTTTCAGAACCTTTGCAGAGGTCGTCAGAACTGTTTCCTGTGTGCACTGCTAGAAGCCATCTTGGAAACTCCCGGATGATCCATCAGGTAGGCCAGATCCTAAACCTGGATGCTGTTTAGGGTCAGATCATGGAAGAATACATCATGAGTGATCCAAGGAATTCATAAACAACTGTAGGATAGCCCTTAGTTTCAACTCTCCCTTCTCCATGATCTTTCTCTTCCACACTTGAGGGCTCCTAGAGTCCCCTTTGGATGCGCGATCCAGGAAGCTGGAGCTTTATTTACACTATTCTACCATGCACTTCCTGTTTGTGGCTGTGCATCTGGGGCCAAGAGGCAGGAGCAAAGAGAGAAAAAAAATGATTAAGAAGTTCGCTCTGTCTTTTTTATATTAACCTGGATGGAGTTGGAACACATTCTTCTTAGTAAAGTATCACAAGAATGGAGAAGCAAGAATCCAATGTACTCAATTCTAATGTGAAGCCAGTAGACAATCTAATACACACCCACAAGAGAGAAAAACTCAAATCAATTTAAGGTGGGGGAAGGGGAACAAGAGAGGGGAAGAGGGAGGGGTATTGGGGTGCTCCCACTTACTGGTTACAATGTTAGGGTATATGGCACACCTCCTGGGGGCAGGACACAGCTGCAAGAGGGACTCTACCTAACAAATGCAAACATTGAAACATTTCTTTCTGCCCTCAAATTAACCTGAAATTTAAAAATAAATAGTTCATGCCACCCTTTTGAGACCCTTCTGATTTTTGGTGCCTGTGGGTTGTCCTAACCTGCAGAGCAAGATGATGAAGAGAAAAGATACAAAACAGGAGATCTGTCCCCCTCCCTGTGAGCGCTTAGAGACCTCTTTCCTGTATTATACATGTGGACCCTCCTGCTGGGGCTCAGGCCCATTTTTCTGGTTTGGGGTTGCCTTAAGGCTAGAAAAATTAAAAAAATATATATCAGGGACACTTAAACTCTTGTCTTCATCCCCAGCCTTTCTGAAACTTTCTTTTTCATGGTCCCCAAGTAGCTGCTACATTTATTCTATCTAGGTTTTATGACTATATTCAGTGGAAAAAGAAAAGAATATCTATTTTTCCCTAAAATTTAAGTGTCTCAAAATTCAAATATTTTCTAATCTGTGTGTGTTTTATTTTGTATTTTAATAGAGAAAGCTCTATTATGTTACCACTCAGAAAATACTTTTAGATATTTCTGTGCACACATCCTTTAAAAAAAAAAATACGTGTTCCACTTCTAGGAAAAAGGCATAGTACAAACTCATGATAGGTACTAATGGGACAAAAGGGTAGTTCCTATTCTCACAGCATATAAGTGCATTGTTTGATAAGTATCAGGTTTTGCTTGCCCATTTCTTTGGAGGGTCTCACCAGACTGTGTAGAACTAAAAATGGAAAAAGAAAATGTGCCCCAAACTTCAGGTGTATGTTTGTTATTTTGAGACTTACGCAATAGAATTTTTGACTCCTAAGAGGTCTGGCTCACCCACGGAACTGCAGTCACTTGTCTGTAGAGAAGCACCACGTTTTAAGTCAACAATAATATTCTCCAGATGCTTGCAGTATAAAACAGAAAAGTCACCAAAATCAATAGGAGCCTATTTTTTTATAGAAAACTGTACTTCATAAATGGCACTCACTCCCTTCATCTTACAGGTTCAAAACACAAGAAGTTTCTCCATTCCGGAGTTGGTCAAAGTTTCTCTCGCTCATCATTATGTGTTCTTTTTTATTCTGCACATTTGAAATTCAATTTGTTCAAGGTTTATGCAGAACGTATTGAAGGATCATATTTTTTTTTCTTTTTAACTTTTTTTTTTGGAAAAAAACCACTTCAAATATTGATTCACAAATTATTGACCAAAAAGCTATTTTGGCAGACTATGCAACTTGAGTGTATGTGTATGTTTGTGGAAAAGCACCACTTACACAGGTGTTTCTGGACAGACTTGAAATCGAGAGAAAGATTCTCAGCATACCGCACTGCTTTAATCATAAATTTGGGGGAGGGGTTTTTATACATAATTATACACATATTACAATTTGTGTGTATATGTATTTCAAATAAATATTTTCTTTTGTATAAAAATACAAGCTTACAAAACAAGGTTTAATATCCTTTCTTTTACTCCCAATATTTATTTTTATTTTATTGATTTATTTAATTTTAATTTTTATTTTTGCCAAGGCCACAAGAGACATCCAAATTTACAGAGTCAGCAAACAACAAGGAAGGCCATAGCTCGTGTGTTCCCTCTGTCCTCCCCTCCCCTCCCTCCTTCCTCTCCCTTCTCCCCCACCCTCCCTTCTCCTACCCTCTGTAATGTTCCCTTTGGAAAAAGCTCTAAGAACCTTCAGTTAGATGTGCCCACAAATAAAGCTTGATTATCTTCTCTGTATCTACCCTGATTTTTCCCCACTGTTTTCCAGAGTGTCCCAAACACTTTAAAGTTTATGTCAGAAATAAAGTAGCGTGCAAAATTCTGCACTGGGGACATGATTCTCCTTTGATTATTATGTCATATTCCCCATTATAAGAAAATCAAAGGGAAACATCTGGCCAACACATTGCCATGGACTGGAAATCAAGAATTACTGGGAAATGCGTGCAATTCTGTGGACAAGGGACAAAAGATTCTTAAGGCATGGACACCAAAGCACTCACAATAGAAAGAGAAAAGAAAGAGCATTTTGTTCCAAGAATTTGGGCGGGGGGGGAAGACAAATACAATGTCAACAAAGATACATAGAAGTTTAAAATTTTTTTCCAAGTGGATAAGTCTTCTAACTTTGCCAAACACATTCTTTCTGCAATAAAGATTACATTTGTTTACAACTGCCATCTTTCGTCATCCTAATCTAGATTTTCTAGATGTATATAGATAAAATATCCAAGACTAAGAAAAAGGGGTAGGTTGGTCAAGGTCACAGTTAATTATCAGCATTGCCAGAACGAGGCGCATGCTGTCTGACACCAGCATTTGCCCATCCCTTCCCCCCCAGAATAATCTAGGGTGAGATCTGAATAACAGTAGGAAATGGATAATTTGTACTTTTAGGAAAACAGAAAAAAATTAATTTTCAAAAACATACACCCACTATAATTGCACAGAAGACATTCTCTGGAATATGGCTATCGCCTTTAAAAAAATTTGTTGGACAGAGACAAAAAGTCCATGCTACATAGTGCCACTGGGTAATAGTTTCTGAAGGATGGAAGACAAGTGACTCAGCTCTGAGCATCTGTTCTTTTGGTATATTTTTGACCTGGTACTGTATTTTTTATTTTTGGTCCTTGGACAAGCTTAATAGGATCAAAACTAGGTGTGAATAAATGTTGAATGAATGAATAAATGAACGAATGAACAGATGTATTCCCAACTTTTAATTGCTAGAAACGGGGCCTCGGAAATGATTAGTGATTCTCAGCCCTTAATCACTAAAATCCCTTGTCATTCTCTCCCCCACCCCCATGGTGGTGTATACTGACAAATGTTTCCTACCGCTATCACTTGAAATTATGCAATATTTAGTACACTTTAATTTTTAGTGTGATACCTGAGTTTCTGTTCCTCAACCAACATATTATCTTTGACTGAAAATACAACTTTAGGGAACCTACAGTGGGCCTGTGTATTTGTTCCAGGTACTTGAGGTAAAAATAGACAGAAGCAACATCTCTACTTGTGTAAGAAACTCACAGGCAAGTTAAAGAGAGATGTGGACGAAGAGCTGGAGGGCACTAAGAAGGGGTCCTGGTACCTGCACGGAGGTGACACCTGAGGGATAAATATAAATTGTACAGACAGGGTGGGTGGGCACAGGAATAGGCAAAGGAGTATTTGGAGAGGCTTTTCCAAATAGATGGCTCTGCATGTGGCTT
>CAUYQV010028880.1:0-22222 GCA_963574575.1 Galagoides demidoff | reverse complement strand
CAGCTACTTGGGAGGCGGAGGCAGGAGACTCGCTTGAGCCCAGGAGTTGGAGGTTGCTATGAGCTGTGATGCCATGGCACTCTACCCAGGGGGATAGCTTGAGGCTCCGTCTCAAAAAAAAAAAAAAAAAAAAAAAGAAATCCCTTTTGAAAAGTGAATGCAGAAAGTCAGTATAGGAAATTTCTACCTGAATGTCCTTGGGCAAATCAAACTCAGTATGCTTGATATGTAGTTCTTTCTCTCCACATACAGACCGTTTGCAACTTAATTATTTTTACTATGTGCACTGCAAATGATCATTTCCCAGTTTCCAAATTAAAAAATTCCTTATCATCGGGTTCCTTCCTCTCCCTCCTCCTCCCCTGGCCTCGTTCATTCTGTAACCTTCCAGTTTCTCCTCCATTCCTTCTTTACTTGCTGAAGAACGTGGCTATCTATTAATAGACTGTCCCAGTATACTTCTACCAGTCTGCATGGCTTTAGCTCCTTGTCTACAAATTTTTTCTCAATCTTTCCCTCCTCAAAAAGTCTTCACTATCAACTGCTTACAGGATAAAATCAAAACTCCTAAGATGCATAAATCTTTTAAACAATACTTTAAAGATACCTACTTTCCCACTATTCTCTTATTCCACGACACACATTATTCACTGTTCCATTAGTCTGGAAAAGTCATTCCTTACCCTCCTCTCAGTCTTCAACATTAGATTCTTTTCGTGAAGGTATCTCTAATCCCCCAGAATTAATCATTCACCTTTGTACCCCCAAAGCACTTTAAATACTAGGTTATTTAACTAGGGTTAATACTACCCTTTAATACTAGGTTAAATACTAGTGGTTTGTGGTTTAATGTCTTTTATTAAATTTTAAGCTCCATGAAGGTAAGAACTAAGGCTTACTCATCTTTGTGATCCCTGCAATTTTAAAAACTACATTATGTATTCAGTTCAGTAACTATCTGCAAAACTGAATGGAATTACATCCTCAGGCCTGGAAAGTTAACTAAAGAAAATTATAACCTGGGTTTTTTACACATCTTTGCAATTGTAAAGTGGGCTGTGATGAAGATTCTGGTGCTGGGTGAAGGTCACAACTACAACTACAAACTTGGGCTTTACCTTATAAATGTAAACAATGTAAACTAATTGTATGTACCCTCATAGTAATCCAAAATCAAAACAAAAGAAAGTGATGACCATAATCAATTCTACTATAGTGGGATGGTCTGATAATGAAGGCCAAAAGGGTGAAGCTCTTCCTGGAAAATCTAAAAAGGGAAATTGGATTGTAAGAACCTCAGCTCTTAACCAGCCTGTTTTAGGGAGATGACAGCCATACCTGTAAGATGTGACTATTCTGATTGCCAGAGGATTACTTCTGTTTTTTCTGTAGTATGAAGCAGTCCTCATGACTGTCATCATTCAACTTCCCAATGACAAGATTCTAAGCTCACCAAAAAACAACTCGATTTTTATTTGGATTTCTAAGATACTGGACTCTTAAGACATAGGACCTTGGAGTACAGTGACAACTCCAGTCTCTAAAAATATACATGTCTCTATTCCTAATTTTAGTAGCTCCAGTATTTGTACTTAAACCCAGTGCTGTTCCCCCAAAATGCTTTAAGGTGACCTCAATATGTGAACATATTTACTATAACAAGGTATTTTAAAAGAGAGATAATTAGGCTTGGCACCTGTAGCACAGTGGTTATGGCGCCAGCCACATACACTGAGGGTGGCGAGTTTGAAACCAGCCCAGGCTAGCTAAACAATTGCAACAAAAAAATAGCTGGGCGTTGTGGTGGGCACCTGTAGTACCAGCTACTTAGGGGGCGGAGGCAAGAGAATTGCTTAAGCCCAAGAGCTGGAGCTAGCTGTGAGTTGTGACGCTATAGTACTCTACCGATGGCGACATAGTGAGACTCTGTCTCAGACAAAAAAGGGGAGAGAGATAATCAGAATATAAGGTGAAATAAATTGTTATTATGGGTTATCCATTCACTCTCATGAACTGGATATCATGAATCAGCATCCCCAGTCTTTAACTCTGGATAAACTGAGGCAAATTTCATTACCTTGGCTCTGCTAGTTAGAAACCGAGCCCCTGAATCACGGTTACTCCACCCACCGCATGTAACTGTCCTCCTTGCCCGAGTAGAGCTGAGATGGTTGATCCACTTCTCCATAGCTTCTTTAATGTGATGTGTGAGCCCTTCAGCTCTTCATCCTCTTCATAAAAGCATTTGGCTGTCTGACTAGATGCTCAAAGCAGCTCCTTTTACCTAAAGAAGGCTCTTTAGCTCTTTGTTTTGGGGCCCTCTATTGCCAAGTGACATGAATGCCTAGTGGCTCATATACTATTCTTTTCCCCCAACCAACTTAAAACAGCTGTGGGGATCAGTCTTTACTAATTTCCCATGATGTCTACTGGACATTTTAACATTCACTCCATTATTTACTCCCCTCACTTCCTTAATTAGGGTGGAAAGCTAGCGTATACCTGTTTTGGGAAAGGTTTCTCCAGACAAAGATAGGAGATAGAAAAAAGAAGCTTATTTACTTTCCCTGGGTGGCGGGGTGGGGGGGGAGATCCAGCACAGAGACAGAAAAGGAAGAATGATATGGCCTTGAAAACCAGCTACTGAGGCTTTTGAAGGGGGCTCTAAAGATGGCAGGGTAGAGAGAGAAATTGCTGTAAACCGCTTTATCCTCTTCTTTCTTCTCAGTGGCAGGTAGATAAAAACTGTGAGGATGTCAAAGTCCAAGAGCTGCCCCCCCCAACCTCCTTTGGAGACAGGATTATTGAGATTGGGTTTATCACAGGACATGTAACTCTGCCCTTGAGATATGGCTGAAGCCTCTTCTCCTGCTGTTTACTCAGGATCTTTGTAAAAGCAGATCCTCAGAAACAATTTTGAAAGAGAAAGATTTATATCTCGTTCCTTCTGTTCAGCTTTTTTAGAAGTTGTGCAAAACACAACTCCCATGGGGTGCCTGTTACTGAGAGGACTCACAGGATTGATCTTTAGCGGATACTAGGAAATTGTTAGATTAGGTATTTTCCTATTTATGCAAGGGCGCCCCCTTTCACCTTACTCTAAATTCCTCACGTATTGCATTGTTTTCAGAGGTGGTCCTTTTCCCACTAGAGGCCACTACTTCCTCCTATAGCCTAGTTGCCTTAACCTCTCTCTCTGCTGCCTCCTCTGGGAAAATGTGCCCATCATTCCTCAGCTTTCCTCCTCTCTTCTGGCACATTCCTCTGGCATGTGAAAAGTAATTAGGGATTTTTAAGTAAAAAGAGAGAGCAGAGTGAGCAATGCACAGTACTGTGTGAAGTAATTCTAACCACCACAAATATATTGGTAAATATTTGCATGTGTAGAGAACATCTTTGAAACGGTACACAAGAAATCAATAAACATAGTAACACCACAGCCAGGGGATAAGGGTGAGAAAGACTCTTCTTTCTAAGTCTTTTTAGACCATTTTGGATTTTGTAAAAAAGACTTTGCATATATTCTCTATGAAAAAAAGAAAAGCTATTAAATAAACATTTTAATGTCAAATCTTCTAGAGATATACCATACCCAGTGTTCTCCTTCTGCTACAGGTGCCTTGGGTAGATAGATTTGCTCCGACTGTTTCAACCACCACCTGTGAGCTGGTGACCCATAGACCTAATACTTCTGGCCATGCTACTACTGCGAACTTTAAAGTTTTATTTCTCACAGATCATCAGATATTTACACATGGGGATGTCACCAGGACCTCAACTCCATCCCTCCATGCCCTATTTACCATCTTCTACCTCCTTGGCCCTTGCAGGAAGGACTTCCACCATTATTGTTGAATTAAAGGACTGATCTGCTGCTACATTCCTCACCCTGACACCTTGGTTAACATTCCTCCCTGGGAATGCCCCCTACCCTAGTTAGCTTCCCTTCATCTTGACTATCTTCTCACCAGCAGATACACAGATACACACAAAGACCTAATGAAAGACACTGAATGAAGATGTCCTGAGGCTACCAATTTGATAACGGCTAGATCAAACCAGGTCATTTACAAGGTAAAGCAACAGAATCATGACTTACAGCTAGTTTAATTCAGTGCTAAGAGTAACTGATCTAGAGCTTCTTTGAATATATAAATTGGTTAATCATTGGAGGAATTTAAAGAAACTCAAATCTAGACTTCATAAGGTCTGATCACCCCAAAACGAGATATATGAAAGGTGCTGAGTAGGTACTAAGAAGCCACAGATTTCCCTCTTGTTGTAGAACTAACAACATAACTTTCAACCTCAACCTGGGAACAATCTAATCTATTTGCTATGCAGGTAGTAGAATGACAATGTGTCTTTGTCTCTCATTAAGGCTACCTTTTCCTTGCCAGGATCATACAGAGCAAGCAGTGCAGAGAAAAATACATCTCTGCATTTGAACACTATAGATTTAAGTCAAGAGACTGCAGGTTTTAATCTATGCAGGAAGAAAATTAAACCTTGAGTTTGTAATGCTAAGGACACAGCAATGGGGGCAAATTCTCAACATTTAATTGTTCCCTATCAAATACAGATGAATCAGAATAACCTATAGTAATGTGGGATATTATGTGGACTGGATATATCATTAATGCCATTAGTTGCCCTTACTTATGAAAGAGACTAACTCAGAGAGATTCACTTTGCTCAGAGATGTAGCGTTATCTTGGTGGCACAAACCAAGAATCAGAATGCCAATGCGGAGAGGCATATATGCTTAGTGCCTGGGGTTTGGAAAATGGATTCTTAACATTCTAAATTTATGACAAAGTAATGCTTGGTGCTCATCAAGGCAGTTTGAAAAAGGGAAGTATTTTGAATAGTGAGCAAAACAAAACAAAAAAGCCCTTGAAAGGCTTTTCTCTACAAAATTGGGTTTTTAAAAGAATTTTCATCAAAAGTACATACATGTGTGCTACAGTTAAAATAAATGCAGCTTCATTTCAATTCATTTATTCAACAAATATTTATTGAATGCTTTGTGCAATGACTGGGAAAATGGAGTTCTAAAGACAGAGGTAAGATGCCCTTGAGACAGTTCTAAAATATCCATCCTTTGTTTTCCTAGGGGATTATAAGGAGGCGTCATGAAAAAAAAAATTAACAGAATTTAATAACGTATCTAGTCGGGAATGGGATCTCCAAGCCTCTGCCCTTTGCTGTTACTTGGCGATAAGTCAGAGCTACAATAGAAAGGAACACAAAATATACGTATCTGTAGTAAATACACATCTAAGGAATGTGTATTTTAAATCATCTATTTTAAATCATCCTTTCCCAGTTTCTCTAAAAGTATGTTTGTATTTGTCAGGTTACAAAGCCCAGCATGGCAGGTACAGAGAAATGGCATCTAACGACTTCCCGGGTTTTCTCAGGGGAAGGACAGGAAATGGCAAATTAAAATCCCCTTAGACAACACTGAATGCAAGGCCTGAAGGCACAGCTATGGCCCTGAAGCTTCCTCTGCAGAACTATAAAGACAGGAGAGGAGAGAGCAAAGGAAACCACACAGGCTGTTTTTCGGGAGGGGAGCCCTGTAGAGACATTGCTTTGGGATTTGGCAGGAGGCCAAAATGTGAAAAAGTGGAGGGGAAAAGAAGGAAGCGCATCTTTACCTTTTCTTGAAGGTCAAGATAACTTTCAGAAAGACTCACATCAACACCAGTGTCCTCATTCAGAGCTCTAAAGACCCCTGGCGCAATATTTTTTATTTCTTTTGGAGAACAAACCATCCCATTCTTGGGGACTAGTCCTGGATATCTTCTAGGGTAATGTGGTTACCACTGTATTACAAGCAGATGAACTGGTTTATTCAGGGACACTTAGTCCTTATCTATTTCCTCACGTTAAGGAACATTTTAGGGACTATGCCACATAGAACGACTCTTCTTTATTCTCTGGTCCAGTGTAGAGTTGGGTTATTATAGCCAGAAATATCTGACTTTGAATTTAGTTCTACCCCTGGCTGACTATGAGATCTGGGGCAAGCTACTTGAACTGCTCTGAGCCTGTTTCGGATTCACAGAAAGGATATTTCTTGATAGAGCTTGTAGGAAGATTAAACGACCTAAAAATATATTAACATACTTCAAATGACAGAATGACATATAAATGATAGTTATCAGTACTCCTTAACGTTCTTTGACCCAGCTGCCCTGATATGGAGGAGAGCATGCAAACAATAAACAAAGCGGATCTCTTGATCAATGGGATAAAAACACATTATACATGGCAATAGCTGTAGACTAAAAAACTGTATTTATTCCCCAGTAACATGAAATTCAATTCAGAGTGTCAGTTCCAGCTTTTTCTTCTGATTTGGCTTTGCTATGGTAATTAAAGATTTAATATACATGGATACCACTGATTATTCTCAATAATGCAGAGGGAAACGTTTCATCTACCGTGGTTTCACTGCCAAAGGATCTCAAAACTAAGGCAAAAAATAAAGTTATTAAACCGAAAAAAAAATACTTGAATGTATTTCCTGGGATGGTATACATGTGATATTTTTGCTGTATTCACAGGTTTTCACTGAACATTTTTGGAGTACCCGTTAAATATTTACAACGCTCTACTAAGTACTATAGGAGACATGAAGATGATTGTGACATAGTCCTTGCCCCAAAGGCACCCACTATCTCATTAGGCTGAGGCACTGCTAATAACTGATAAAAAGGCAAACTGTCAAGGAGTTCTCTGAGAAAAGCCCCAAATATTCTGTGAATACATGGCTAAGAGAGAGTTCTTCCAACTGCAGGGATCTAGCAGGGTTCTGTGAGCAATGTCACAGAGGATGGGTAAGACACCTTTGTCAGATATGACAGTGGAGGCGTGGGGGTTAGCAGCTAGGCTGAGAAGCAAGCTTGTGCTTGACCCAGAAAGTGGATGAAAGGAGGATATATTCAGAAATACTAGCTACCACAGCATGGTCAGGACACAGGGAGTACCAAAGAAGATGGAGTTGAAAAAGCAGGTCAAGGGGAAATTGTGGAAGGTTTTAAACACCCAGCTGAGAAGCTAGATTTGTTTCTACATGCAGAAATCCAATGAAGGGTGAATGCCATGATGGGACTTGGTTCTGGGAAGATGCACACCTACTCGGTATGGAGGATTTCTCAGAAGGTGGGAAAGAAACTAAGGGGAAGCCAACCAGATAAGGAGCTATGCACAGATCAGAGGTGTTAAGAGCTAGAACGCAGGTGGTGGCAGCAGGAAGCAATGGATGAATGGCAGTTTGCTTTTTCATCTTGAGATGACATACTCCCTGAGGGCACTGGCCTCAGACACACTCTGTTGTCAATTATTAAGAGGTCTTAGTGCCTTGGGCTAAACCAAAGAGATGAAAGTGCTGAAGTCCCATAAATTGGAGCAACAGCCACTCTAAAGACTTGCCTGGTGGCATGTGTCTGAAGAAGGAACAGTGTGAGAGAAGTGCAAAGATCTTCTAAATGAAGGGACCTAGGATAGAAAAAATGTAATACAAAAGTAATAGCCCAATGATTGGCGTTACCCTGACACCAGGCAATACCCCTGATTTTACATCTTTGTCCTCTCCACATGCAGTAGCTGTGAGATTTCTTTACTCTTTTTCCTCTTCTACAATTTCTGTTACTTTTATGTGACCATCTTTTGCAGATGATGGCTGACAACTGGAGCTGTCTCACTAGTCTGCTATGATGGTGAGCGTAAGTGATGATGTCTGCATTTGATGATGAAAAATAAGATGAAATACCTTGTCCCAAATATGACCAAGCCAGCGAATCTACTATCTTAAATGTTAGAGATAGATAATATGGCCAAACACATGTAAAACTTATATAATCATAAAGTTAAAATTACCTGGTTTTCTTAAATTCTATTCTCAAATATAAAATCAAAGCCTTGGAGACACATGCAACAAATCAAATAGCACCATAAGCATTAATTCCTTGACACCTAAAATATGAGTTCTTGATTTACTACAGCATTCGTTTCTTCTTTCCGATAACAAAAAAGAATCTGCAAATGGAGCTAAACAGATTATTTCAGAAAACAATTAGACACAGAATGACTCTAAGTGAAGATTCCTGGCACTTTGCTACGTGTGCAAGTGTATGCACTCTGCATACCAATGACAAACTAGAAAGAAAACTCACCTGTTTTCTTCCTCAAGATCTGCTAGGATTCTCTCTAGCTCCCCTCTTTCCTCACTCTCTAAGGAAATCAAGATCTGGGCAGGACTACGAGGCTGGCTCAGGGGGGAGTCCTGGTTCAAACTTTGGCAGTAATGCTGGATTAACAAATGTTCATCATCTCTGGAAAATAAAATCAAAGGTTTTGGTTTTTTCCCCTCCTTATTTTGCTTTGGGGGTCAGGGACTCACGTGTGTATTTGAAAATAGAAACATTTATTTGCTCTTAACAATTAATTCGATCTTTGTTCCTGCTTCTAAAGACCTTTTTGCTACTGTTGAGGTTGTGGTCTACCATCCTACTGGTGACAATTCAAAGTGTTTCCTGCTCAAATTTTCAGATGAAATGGACTGGCCTATTTACGTGCATAAATGAAAGGCAGAATGGCAGAAATACTGGGACTCTATGTCAATGGGTAGCTAATAGTTAATAAATTATAAAAGACGTAATAATGGCTATATAGTGCTTTGGCTATCAAGCCTGTTGAGATAATCTGTTCACTAAGCCACACTATTGTTGATACTGACTAGGAAAAAAACTGCAGCCCTTACAATAATACAGTAAATACCTTTTTAAGTACAAAGCAATGTAACCAAAAAGTGTGGCTTCTGTAAGCCAGTTCTAACTCATAAAAGTCATGGAGGCAAGAGGATAACAATAATCAAACTGGAGATAAGTGATTACTTCATTCCATTATTGTTTAGGTAGAAAAACAAAAATTCAGAGAAAAGCCAGGAAGGCTTTTTAAAAGAAGGCCAAACAACTCATTCCTCAGAGGTTCTTTTTGCAATATTTAATTCTGTAATTTTTTTTTGTTGTTGTTGATCTATAATAGTCTTAAGAATTAATCTAGGGGGGGGAAGGAGGCAAAAAGGGTATCAGGGTGGGGAGAGGGTGGGCAGCTGCAATCTTTTCTAGAAACCAGGAACTCTCTAATATATAAGTGAAACTTTTAAATGCATTGTTCCAGAGCCCTATTTACCTCTGAGTTAAAGACTTTCATTTTGCTCTTAATGAAATGCTCAAACTTTTTGTTTCTGTTTAGATATTATTGGGATGATACTTTCAACTCTCTCTCTCTGCCCACTTAATCTTATGTTGAAAAAAATCAGATATTTAGAAAAAAGTCCTCCTGATTTAAATTATTATTTTGGTCCATCAAGCTAGATAGCTGAGATGTGAAAAGCTGACTAAAAATAATTATTGGGCATTCAAAACAAACATTGAAGTGAAGTCAACCAATTCACCAAACCACTTCCCCAAACCTGTCCCTAAAATACCATGATTTTTACCATCCAACACTGAGTCCAAATGGATTTTATGTCCTCGGAATGAGCTACAGCTAAATTTCATTTCAAAATGAAAAAAAAAAGTCGTTTGCCACCTATCCAATATATTATCCCTCTTCCAAAATGCTGTAGTTTTATTACTAGAACTTCCTGTGTTTAATTCTAACATATAGTTGTAATTATACTTTTTTCATTGTTCTCTCAGGCAGTCAGTGAATGACAACCACTGTTGTATAGCTACAGCTTGAATTAATCTGAACGTGCTAGAGCTTCTAGTATCACAGTGAGCCAAAGAAGCAAATCACTCAAGCCATGTATATTTGGTTGATTCTTTGGTCACACATTTTCCCATCAAAATATTTTATATATTAACACCATTAAAGGTTTTTCTTATAGCTAAGGAAGAGAAGGCATCATAGTTATGTTTGGGACAAAGGAACTAAGTTATATATAAATGATTAAGCGTTGACGTGACTCTTTAGGTAATAACCTTGATAGCCTTTATGCGCCAGATGGGAAGATGTATCCTCATGTTTTCAGTAACTACTTATATATATAAATGCCACTTTACCCTGTTTCCCTTGGCCTGATCCTCATGAAGGCCCTTTCCCCATCTGTACATAACTGTGGATTGCCACATTAACTACATTTGATACATTTTACCATTCTTCCTTTCACCTAGATTCTTCATGACAAGATGGGTAAGATATTCCTAACTTGGCAAACTAAGATCATCATTGTACTTGAACTAGACTTCTCAATTATTTACTCTGGTGGCAGATGCTAATTTTTTCCTTCATATTTGCTTCCTCATCTGCTCTCTCCACCTCCGACCCTGGCCAGCATTTATGTGGTTCACAGCAATGTTCCTCTGGGCCCCTACTCTATAATGAGGTCTGTTTCCCTGTCAGAGCTGTGTTCTCAGCCACGTTGAGCACCACTCTATCTCCTTCCCTCAAGTTTAACAGGGATGGCTTAGCAGCCAACTAACAAACTACAACCTGAATTTGTATTCTCTCTGCTGAAAACCCTTCGCCAAAATGCCTCACTTGATTTACCGTATGGAAATGATAAATCATAACAATCTACTACTTTGGACTTCTGAAGAAAAAAGCCCAACTAACAATCTACTACTTTGGACTTCTGAAGAAGAAAAGCCCAACTACAAGATCATCTTTCCACTCCCCGTGAGTGGAGAAAATACTGCTTAGCCATCACTTTAAAATTCATGGCCTACCCCTTTAAATATGTGGCAGATTTGGCCATTTAATATAAGTATTTGAGACTGCAATTTGTAATAATATGGTATGAAATAAGTTTAAATAAGAATAAGGCCAACTGTTTTTGCTACTCATGCCAGAATTTGGATGAGCTCATTCCATGCCAGGCTTTTGAATTAAAGAAAAAAAGTCAATGAATGGCTCCTTGAAAGAGCAAATGAATATGATGCTGATTCCTATATCCTGTGCTATCCTACTTCTAAATTCCTCAAAGCAATTTCATTGTCAGGAACATTTTGTAAAAAGAGATGGGATACTTACATGCTCTCATTAGGAGAGATGCTATCATTTAGATAAGATCCATTGCTGTTTTCCATTTCTGCTAGCCTGATAAAAAACGTAAAAGCTCATTAAAACTTATGTGACTTCTTAGAATCTATTCAAGACCTAATCGAACATTCCTGAAAACTAAAGGATAAATCAGGGCAAGAAGAGAAAGGAATCCTTCAAATTCAAAGATGTATGTGTTGGCTTAACCATTTGAGGCAGTGTGTGGTAGACCACAACTTGTCAGTAGCTTTACATGTATGATATAAATTCGAATGGGCGTGGTATTTCATTGTTGTTTTCCCCCAATAGATCGATTTTGTTTTCACTGAGAACAGGTCTTTGTTTTCTAAAGAAAAGCTTCCCTAACAACAAATGCCCTCCCTACCTTGCACTATTCCTTGTCTTTTAACACAGTTACTACATTCTACTGATGATAGACTTAGGCTAAGGTTTCTCACGATTGATAAGCATGTCCAGTAGTTAGACTATTCATACGGGACGGATGTACAGTAAGCTCTCTAAACATTCTGCCACCAATTTTTACCTTTAAAAATCTCTTTCACCTCAGACAATAATAAAGATTTTTTTTCAACTTAAAAAAAAGTTAACCAAAGTCTTACAGATTTATTTCATAAGCATAAGATATTTTACAGTTCGTAATTTTGTTTTCAGGTAAAAAAAAAATTATCTCAAACACAAGGAAGGTAGAACAGAAAGGTCCAAGGATTAGGAAAATTAATTATTTTCTTCTTTACTGTGTATCAAAAGAAACACACAATTGGAAAATTGATGCTCTCCTAGTCTCTATGTAACACAGTATTTAATTCATGTATTATTATCTAGTCTAGCAGTTTTCTAAGGAGGTGAAACGTTTTACAAGCCAAGTTTGCAAACGTGCCCAGTATTAAAAAAAAAATTCATAACAAGGCTACTGGAAATGTTTAAAGGCCAGGGTTAGGGAGATTGTTCTGGACTGATGCTCTTGTTGGTGTCTAAAAACAACATGCAAGTGGGATGGCATGCAAGTTAGAGGGCAAGTTGATTAGTAGAAATCAGACAAGATTGGGAAAAAAAGAAAAGATTTTTAAAAAATTATTGTAGGTTAGCTTTCCTTGGTTAGTTATTTCAATCAATATTGGCCTGGCATTCAACTAGTCTCATACCTGCTAGCATAATGCTCAATGCGTGAATGAGTATCATCGTGTGAAAGTTGAGGGGACGAGGCAGGCCTATAAGGCAGAAAATGTCATTAGTTACAGATACCATCCATTAATGGAGAAGAAAACCCACCACACAGTTATGATATAAACACGGCCTAACATGCTTTGATTCTAAGTCTATGGATAATGTACACATTTAGTTATTCCTCTATCTTAAATATCATCAAGTAGTTAAAATCCCGGTTTGAGAGAGAATTCTTCATACTTCTGCTTTTACCAAAAGCTATGGAGATCATAAACTTCTCTGAAAAAGTTTCAGTTATAGAAAAGGTCAGGGAGACACTTTCTATATAGCAGTTTGTCCCCCTACCTTATAATTTCTCGTATCTTGTAGTTCTGAAATTGTGTTGACACTATGTGGTTTCACATTTTAAATAGTTTATACTGGTGCCATTTATTAACTGCCTTTTTATTGAATGGAAACTCTACATAGTACATTTACATGTAATTATTTTGGTTTCAAAGGGGCTACTCCAGTCAAAGACTCCTTAAAATTCAATATATCAAAATGTCTTGATCTATGCAGTTTTATAACGCAGAACTGCATCTCCCAGTTTAATAGAACCATACTTTAGAACCTTAGAGAACAAAACAGAATGACCCAAGATTATATTGTGACTTTTTAAAAAAGAATGACTCAATTTAAAGAATCTTATAATATCTGAAACATTTCTTATTAGGGATATCGTGTGCTTAAACACAGATGGGAAAACAAGAGGTGTGAATAATCTATATTCTTTTTTGTACATAAAAACCTGTCTCTTCTTAGCTCCACTAGCTAGAATTTTACTAGGGTTAACAAATTCTCACCCTTTCATATTTGATCTATTAATTATCCTTAAAGTTTTTAGAGAATTTTTAAAAAGAACCTTAGGAAAAAAACTCATATGGTTTGAAAACCAGTTTGGGCTTGTGCTTTTTGTTTTAATTGGAATAGGACAAAAGGTCTCTTCCATTTCTCTGCTGACACACAAAGCCCGTAGGTAAAGGCACAAATCAAAAAATCAACAGTAATGTATTCAGTGAGTACTCTGATTTAGCCCCATGTCCAAGCAGCATTGAAAGACCTGGTTTGAATACTAAGGAGAATATGTTTGTTTTTTCTTACATTAAAAAAAAAGATAAAATGTAGTTACCAACAGTAGCAAAGCTTACATAGGAACAGTGCTGGAAATTTGTATTTCTTAATGAACATACATTATCATAAGATAATTATAACACACTACAGCAAATAACTAGGGAATTGGATTTTTTCCCTGAGAGATAAAGGTTTTACTTATGAAATCAATGTCATCGAGGTCAAGTGTAATCATCTTCAAATTGGAATGAATTACAAATGATTTCCATAAGGAAACAAAAGGATGACTACTCAAATGAGTAGGCAGATCCAAAGGTTTCCATGTGAATCCTCGATATAGTTTTGGAGAGTTAATCTGCTCATTTTCCAGAACTTTGGAATAGCCCGTTAACTAGAAAAATGCTACGGTTTGTTTGGAAATCTTCACTGCAGATCCAGATAAGTTAATACTTGGATTATTTGTCTTATAAGCACTACATTCTAGAACAGACCAATCCTTCAGCAACATTTTTTATATAAGCTAAAAGCCCACTATTAGGGAAAATATATTAGCAATGCTTTCCTTTTAATAGTTGAAACCCTGGAAGAGTATAAAACCTAAGACCTTGAAGCATAACTACACCAAGAAAAGTAGGGATATAAATCTAAACCACTTTAATACAATCTTATACAGGAAATCTTATAAGGAGCTTTAATGCTTAGGCTCATGGATAATTTCATGTTATTTTTCTTCTTAATGCACATAGCACCTATCACAGCATACACAAGCACAAGAACTCAATAACCAGAAATGTTTATAAAAAGAAAAAAACCAAAACACTAAAAGAGGCACTTATTAAATCAGAGAATGAGCCAAAAGGGAGTACTGGTCCAAAAAGAATCATTTAAAAACCAAGAGTTAGTAAAAATACAAAACCACTTAGTCCAGAAACAAAATGAAGTGCAAAGTTTTCTAAAACACTTCTGAAGGAAGGTAATAATACTGCTCCCTCTTTCCACTTCCTAAACACAAAACCATATATCCTGAAGGATTCCTTCATATTATAGTTCACCAGTGACTCAGTCAATTCCATCCAGCCCATCGCCATCTTCTCTCTTGTGTTAAAAGTCTATTAAATCTACATTCATTTAGGCAGAATATTTGAAAGAATATTATTTGACTGTTTTACTTATGGACAAACAATATACCTACGCATGGTTAGTTTAAGACATTATGAGAAACACAGACAAATATGACTTTTGTCCTAAGGAAAACCAAAACATCTGTATCTCGAGACACTTAAAAATTCTGAGATCCATATTCAATGGATTAAATCCTTTCATTGTCATAGGATTTGTTAAGCTCAGGAATTAATAGCATTCTTACAAGATAAAATCCGCTAGGAACTGGTTCTTATGCCCAAATAGGATAACTTTATGACATATTTTGTATGTAATATTATTTATAAATCTTATGAGTAAAGACTTTAACAAAATCACTGGTATTACAGAAAATGCAGACTTCAGTCTGCCCAGTTTATCTTTTTCTTCAAAATTAGAACTTCCCACTATTCCTAAATAATCTAACAAACTTTTCATAAAAAGGTAGATTAGTGTTGTAATTTCAGCTGTTAAAGAGAAGTTATTTTAATAAAAGATAATATCAATTTTAAAGTGCTTCAAAATTTAGGGAAGATAAACATCCTTTACTTAAATTATAACTATCAGTTTGCTTTCATCTTAAACTCATAGTTATAATATTTTCCATCAGCATACACATGACTTGTTCTTTCAAGGAACTTTAGTTACTCTTTGCCCATTATTTTTGTGCTACACTGATCCACTCATTTTTAAAAATTATTCTTTGGCATATTTGTCTTTTAGGTTTCTTACTTGGTTAAACTTATTTCAAGACAGAGAAAATCCATTTACTTATAAGGATCCAATCAAGCTGAGTACCTGAGTATATCAATTTTTAAAAAGTTTCTTATTTATGAAAGGTAGTAACTTCTATGAACAGATTACCTGGGTCAGGGAAAACAATTGCCAATAGGCAGGGAACATAACTGAATCTAAAAACTCCAAAAGTTGTTTAAGCATGATGATTAATGAAATCAGATAATTCACTACTTACAGCTACCACATCGTAAAATTAAGAGGCATGATAATGCAGTTTAAAGAAAGGGAAGCCTCTACTTCCTCTAGGCTGATAAAGACTTAAAATAAACCTCAATTAATAGTTTGCACTTATCATTACAGGGTTTTAAAAAAAGGATATAGTTTAAATTAAATTACATGCTAGAACAATAAAAAAGACCCGATAAAAATAAATTGAATTCTTATATAAGCCCATCTTCTAAACCAGCCATTTTCCCTTTATATATTAATATAATATAGCCATCTGACTTTAAATAAATATTTTAATAAAGTATACTTTGAAATAACAAAAATTTGTTTTAAAAAACCTGTGTAATATACTTTTAAAACAGGTACTTAGTTTGCTAATAATCAAAGGCCCCCAAGAGTTTTCTAACATTATAAACTCTGAGATAAATCAACCATCTGCTGGTATCTGATTTAGTATTATTAATATACTACCAATAGTAATAGCAAAGACTATAGTATACTTTTTTCCTAAAGTAGATGTATAACTGTTTATGACTGCATATTTAGTTTGGAAAGGAGAACAAAGTGAGTTTAGTTTAAAATTTAGAAACCCCGTATATAAAGATTAGTCAAATAGCATAGCATAACCGGCTAAAAAAGTCCACACATCTTATTGAAATTATTCCACCAAATTCAACATCAACTATAAAATAAATTCTGCTGATTTTTAACAGTCCGTTTATAACAGGCCCTAAGAAATAAACCATCATCCTTTTGAAGGTCCTAAAAGCATTGCATCTCAAGAAATGTGGCTAAAGAAGATAGGTGAGGCTTCCTTGATTTTACTTGAAGAAATAGAGAAACACATCTCCCAGGAATACAGCTAAAACCCCTATAATTTCTTTGATTTTAATTTTAACTCAGGCCAAATTTTCTGCTGGTTAGGATTTTACCAGGTAGAGGACCTGAAAAATCCCACTCTGATTCTCCTGATCTGTGGTACAAGGTACTCTCAAAGTCTCATCAAGAGAAGGAAAAAAAAAAACTGAAACAAAGGAAGGGAAATGAATATGTCTTTAAAAGAAAACAAAACAAATAGAAGAAAAATTTTTAAACAATCAAGCAAGCGAATGTGTTGGTGGTAGTAGCACCCTTCAGCAAAAGTACTCACGCAGAATCTACCGGCCAGAAGTTGATCAGAGTAACCGGACTGCAAAACAAAAAATGAGGTGGTGAAGAGAGACACAGGCAAACTCAGCCAAAAAAAATTTACAGAAAAGCCAAAATAAATAAAATCCAACTAACTATGAACTATGGAAAGCAACAGCCAAACAAAGGTGCAAAGTGAATTAAAAGAAAAACAAACAGTTGTGTGATTGCCATCAGAGTTACAGGAAAAAAAAAGAGTAGGTTTAAAAGAGGTGAAAACATTATCCATTTGATCATGAGAATCATTACTACTTACTGCGAAGTCATTTCCTGTGACTATTATTTTCTCCCAAGTAGAAAAAAGTGACTAGACGTGACCACACAATCAGACACAAAAAAGACACACATCTACTGATTTGTGAGGGAGGAAAATCAAAATGAAATATTGGAATCACTCATTTGTAAACAGTCCCATATTTCTTAACAACTTTGTAAGGTAATTAGTGGATGTAATGTGGGTCCCCCCCCCCTTGTGTGACAAAGTTTAACTTTTGGAAAAAGTAATTGTCAGGAGATGTGGGAAAATGGCAACTGAACATCAGCTTGTTTTTCTCTTTTCAGCTAAAGGAAATAAAAAGAAAGAAGAGACTGTTTGCATTTAGGAGTGAAGGAGGGTGCTGAGCAGAGAGAAGTTCAAGTATACACTGAAGGAGAGTCTGTTCTGCTTTTGCCACTACTCACGTTTCCATGTTGTCCCCCTCTAAGACAGTCTGCACTGGCAGGTAGCCCATTCGGGGATGCTTCGCAAAATACCTTTTGGTTCGAAATTTGTTTTTTAGTACCTTGGCAAAGTCTCGAACATCTTCTCCAGATGTAGTCTGAAAGGGAAGTCATGGTGAGATCAGATTTAGAAGAGTACAATTTCAAAACAAAGGATCACTGCCATCTTCTGCCACATGGCACTTATTTTGCAATTAAGGAGAGTGTGGGGGTTGTAAGCAAAGGCTTTGGAATCAGAAAAATGGGCTCTGAAACCAGGCCCGGTGTTGACGAACATGGGTGAGTTATTTACCTCTGTGAGGCTCTGATCATCTGTAGAATGGAGGCAATAATACCTCAAAAAGTTGTCATCATTCATAAATGAAGTGTACAAGCTACAGGGCTAACCAATAAGTGGTAGCTTATGGAAGTCTTCAGGTCAAAAAGTTGACCTTAACTTTTACCACACTTTATAATCTCTTATAAACTATTTAAGACACAATGACATCATGTTTCACCCACTATATATCAGTCCATTCACAGCATGGTACATTCTCTATCACTATCTTTGTAAGGAGAATAAAAGACAGACAATTAAATATATGGGAGGATCACCCTGATGATGGAAGAAAAAACGTAGAGCTTCTTATACTTTGACATATAAGAAGTCAGAGGCTGGGGCCGAAGGCTGTGTATTTCTAACAAGCTCCCAGGTAATGCCAGTATAGCTAGGTGACAGATCATGCTTTACATAGCAAGCAACCAAAGTTCAGAGAATATAAGATTTATACTCAGGTCTGCCTGGCTGCCAAGTCTATGCCCTCCCTTGCCACTTTGCCGAACAGTTCGTAAAACAGCACCTAAGGAGAAGGCTCTTCTCCATATAGAAAAATGGGCAAAGTATTTAACCTCAGGACCTTAAAGTCCGCATGTATAACAAGGGGATAAAAATATTTCACACAGAGTAGTTTGAAAGGCAAACACCCAGAATTTGGTTGGTGTCAGTATATAAAACATATTTTTAAAGTATTGTTAGTATATAAAAAGTGAGCAACATGATTAAAAAGTTATGAATTTAGGGGAACCCACATACCATCCCTCATATCGAACATGCCTCATGGCCATAGACCTTTCCACACAACCTCTAGGGCTGTGCAAAATGAATGTGAAAACATCTTCCCTACACCCATGCAAAGAGAAGAAAACTCCATTTATTCATTCAACAATATATATATTTTTTCTTTTGTTGAGACAGAGTCTCAACGAAATTTATTGAGGGTCGATCATGTTCCACATGTGCCAGGCCTCCCCCTAGGCACGAGGGCTGAGTAAGTCCTAGAGCCTACAGTTGAGAGTCACTTTTGCTGAGGAACACCTGGGGAACTTAGAAATCACAGAAACACACATGATCTGCAATCCTATACACCACTGAAATTTATCCCAGGTGAACGCACACCCAGGCCAGGGAGCCGCCTGACTTACCGGAGTGCAATATTCCACCATGGGATAGTGCATTTTATGGCCTTTTGCAACTCGACCAGAAAAAAAGCAGCTTTGGCAGATGTCATAATTAAAGTGCTTTAGACTCCTGTACCTGGTAAAGAAAAAAAACAAACACATCTGTATCTCTTCGAATCAAATTCTCCAAGAACACCGTTTAATAAACCTTCTACCACATTGTCGCAATTCTAGAAACAGAATGCAATGTTCATTAGTCCCACAAGGTAAATGATTAACTGCCTACCTCCAGATTTCTCTGGTGCCTTACTCCTACAGTATCAAAACATTTTGGCAGAAACATTATCCTATAAACACAGGGAAGAAAAACTCAGCTCTTATTTAAATACCACTAGGAACTCTTTGAGATTAAGTCAGAAAGGACTGGTAAACTTCCAGTCTTTGGAAGACCAAATACTCACATTTAAAAGAACTTCCAGGGGAGAGAGATTGATGTGGTGCGTGGCCCTTACCCATCATAGGGAAAGAACTTTTCTGATGTAATTACTTTCAAAAAATTATAAAGAAAAAGCAATTTCATAAGACAAGAGACACTGAAGAACTCTCAATTAAAACGAATCTTGCTTTTAGTTATATTTTCAGATTGACTGACGTGATTCAACTTCAAAAAAATCACTCGGATGGTCTCTTTTATCTCTTTTTTCTTTTCTGAAATCCCTTGCCACATTATCCACAAATGACAAGTGAAGCCTCAAGAAAAGATAAAATTTGGATTAGATGAAAGAATTTATAATCTGTAAGTGCTAGTTGGTACATTGCCTCCCATTCTCGGAATCTATCCTCTGTTTCTTATTCCCCCTTCCTTTTACTTTCTCGGATAAGAACCTCAGCCAATTCAAATAAATGTTTTTCTCATGTCACAGATGGGGAAGTTGGAAGAAAAGCTACATTTTTAGATCCCAAGCATCTTTAAAGGAGAGGGGAGAAGGAAAAAGAAGTGCTGAGGACTAAAAAAATGTAATTTGATAAGGGCAAAAGAACTGCAGGTGACAGTGCTCTCTCCTATCCTCTGGAGTATTTTCCTTTTTTAATTCATAAAGTTTTCCTTTGTATACAAATCCCCCTAGCTAAAAGAAAGGTGAGAAACATAATGCAGTTACCTGTGGCTTCTTCCACCCTCCAGCTATCATTTTTACCTGCCAAAAACCAGGAAGGAAAGAGGGTGTCTTCTGGAAGCACTGCCTACAAACTACTGTCTACTGAGGCTTTCAAAACTTACAAAGGTTTTGTTTAAGCGTCTTTCAAACAGTATGAAGCATGGAAGGATAAACGCTAACAGAGGAAGAGCACCAGGAACAAACAGCACCACAATAGTGCAAAGTAGTTCTCAGAAAATAAAGTTACAAAACAAGTCTAAGCATAACTGGGCAAGAGCATTTACTCAGCTGCTAAGTGGACTCACACAGGCCTAGGTTTCAGAATTGGGATTTGGGATTATTGTTAAATAAGATTAAATTTTTTAACAATAGTCTTTTTTTTTTTTTTTTTTTGCAGTTTTTGGCCGAGGCTGGGTTTGAACCCGCCACCTCTGGCATATAGGGCCAGAGCCCTACTGTTTTGAGCCACAGGTGCTGCCCCAATATTCTTTTTTTTTTGGTTTTACTTTTAGGTTATTGTGAGGGTACAAACAACCAGGTCACAACTGTTGAATCTGTTAGGTATATAGTCCCTTTTGTAGTTGTGTTTAAAAATATTCTGTCTCTCCAAAGAGGTCAATAAGGCTAAAGATTTAGCCTCCATGACATTTTAAGAAGATCAAAATAATAACTTATTTACTATTTCTTTCACCTTTAAACTTATCAGGAATGTTTTCTTTGTGATTTTTTAGCTGCTGTATGGATCTTTCATTTACTGGCACACTTTTTATTCTTTTAGAAGTTTATTAGCATACTATGCAAACAGTGTAATCAGATTCACAGATAAAGCAGCAAATTCTAGAATGCCAGAAACAATTCTTGTTACTTAAGGGGGGGGAAAAAAGTGGTACAAAGTGAATAAGAGATGGGGCTACCAAGATGGTTCTTCCCAGAATAGAATCATCTCTCAGTTTTATTACTGATTCTTGGATAGTTTCCATATACAGAAAAGATCAAGAAAAAAGAAAGATGGAAAAAATGTTTTGGTTCCAAGAAGGAGGAGGTATGCTTAAATCTGTAATACGTCCATGGTGACAGGTACTTGGTCTCGTTCAACCAAACATGTGGCTCTTTCAGTTGAGTGAAGGTGGAAAGGGACACCGGCCCAATGAGTCACATCCACCAAAATAACCCAGTGGTGAGGGGAGTGACAGGAATGATCAATGTTCCCGCCCAATCACCTTCTCTCCCACCTTGGAGAGGAACAAACCAATAGCAACCAGAGTAGGAGATTAAAGATCAGGTTATAAAAAGGTGAGAAATGATAAGGATGAAAGAATGACTTTTTTTTGCTCCTAATACCTGAATCCAATGATTGGACACTCCTTGCAGATGTTACACTTGGCCTGATGCTTGGCAGTTTCTGCAGCAGCCACTCTGTGCAGGACAGGCAGCCACACCATGGACTGGGGCTCCAGTCGCATCCATTCTAGGAAAAGGGCCGCTTCTATCTCCGGCTTATTGTTAGCCTGCAAAGACAGGAGGAAGAAAGGAGGGCAAAAGGACACAAGAAGAGGAGGTGAGAAAATAAAGGGGCATATGTCAATGCAGGTAATACGTTAAAAGAAGAAAGAAAGAATGAACAGTCGCACAGCAAGGCTGGCTTTTCACAGCTTCTCTCTGCCAATGTCCTCCCAACATCCACAAAGAGCCATCTACCTACCCTCGAAGGCTTTGGTAAACTGTCATTATTCTTTTTGGCTATTAGATGATAGCAAAACCAAACCAAACCAAAGCAACAAATGGGAAAAGTAAAGCAAAATACACACCTGAGTGAGATTATATTTAGCTCCTATTTTTGAACAGATGTATAAAAGTTAGCTAGAAGTGAAATGCAAGTGTTTATTGGTAAAATTTCAGAGGAAGAAAGAAAACGAAAACAGCAGCAAATCAGGAACTGATTTTTTTTTTCCCTAGAAAATCTACTTCTAAAAAAAAAAAAGGCTCGGCGCCTGTGGCTCAATAGGCTAAGGCGCCAGCCACATACACCTAAGGTGGCAGGTTCAAATCCCCAGCCCGGGCCCACCAAACAACAACGATGGCTGCAACCAAAAAATGGCCAGGCGTTGTGGTGAGCGCCTGTGGTCCCAGCTACTTGGGAGGCGGAGGCAGGAGACTCGCTTGAGCCCAGGAGTTGGAGGTTGCTATGAGCTGTGATGCCATGGCACTCTACCCAGGGGGATAGCTTGAGGCTCCGTCTCAAAAAAAAAAAAAAT
>CAUYQV010028876.1:0-16074 GCA_963574575.1 Galagoides demidoff | reverse complement strand
ATATTTGCAGGTTATGTCTCTGACAAAGGTTTAATAACCAGAATCCACAGAGAACTTAAATGTATGAGCAAGAAGAGAACAAGTGATCCCATCTCAGGGTGGGCAAGGGACTTGAATAGAAACTTCTCTGAAGAGGACAGGTGCATGGCCTACAAACATGAAAAAACGTTCACCATCCTTAATTATCAGAGAAATGCAAATCAAAACTACTTTGAGATATCATCTAATGCCAGTAAGATTAACCCATATCACAAAATCCCAAAACCACAGATGCTGGAGTGGTTGTGGAGAAAAGGAACACTTCTACACTGCTGGTGGGATTACAAACTAATACGTTACTTTTGGAAAAACATCTGGAGAACACTTAAAGAACTAAAAAGTGCCATTTGATCCTATAATTCCTCTATTAGGTATATATCCAGAAGTTATATATAACACTTAAAGAACTAAAAACTGCCATTTGATCCTATAAGTCCTCTATTAGGTATATATCCAGAAGACCAAAAATCACACTATAATAAAGATATTTGTATCAGAATGTTCATTGCAGTCCAATTCATAATTGGTAGGTCATGGAAGAAGCCCAAGAGCCCATCGATCCACGAATGGATCAATAAATTGTGGTATATGTACACCATGGAATACTATGCAGCCATTAAGAAAGATGGAGATTTTACCTCCTTCATGTTTTCATGGATGGAACTGGAAAATATTCTTCTTAGCAAATTATCCCAAGAATGGAAGAAAAAGTATCCAATGTACTCAGCCCTACTATGAAACTAATTTATAGCTTTCATAGGAAAGCTATAACCCAATTTTCACCCAGGAGTATAGGGAGAGGGGAGAGGAAGAGGAGGGAAGGATGGGTGGAGGGAAGGTGATTGGTGGGATCATGCCTATGGTTCATCCTATAAGGGTACATGTAAATCTCTCTAAATGTAGAATATAAATGTCTTAACACAGTAACTAAGAAAAAGACATGAAGGCTATGTTAACCAGTTGAATGTAAGTATTTCAAATTATATACAGAAACAGAATACTGTACCCCATGATAGTATTAATGTACAGTGCTATGATTTAATAAAAAAATAAAAGCAACAAAACAAACCAAAATTATAATGTGAGAAAATTTAATATAAAGTTTAAGAGTATGGGCTCTGGAAGTAGCATAAGATTGAACCATATCTCTGACACTTGCTAGCTGTATCTCCTTGGAAAGATAAGTAAGCCAATCTGTGTATCAGTCTCCTCATCTATAAAGTGGGATAACAATGGTGCCTGCCTCACTGGGTTGTTATGAGGATGAAACAAGTCGATACATAAAGAGACTTTAGACCAGTGCATGGAACCTAGAGAGCAATGTTATCATCACTGTTATTAGCATTACTGGTATTATTATTGCTACTTATTTGTGTGTACCTGCTTAAACACATAAGGTAGAGAGAAATACCCAGAAAAATATAAAGCAAATTATTAACATTTTCCTCATAACAGAAAGTTCTGCTAGACTGTGCTGTTGTAGAGAGTAATCTTTGATTTTATACTTTCTGTACATTTCCCCAAGATCGTTCCTTGCCTTTTAAGATGTTTAGTGTCTTTTGTAATGCAATTATTTCTAATTTATTTAGTGTAATATATTAATCTTTTCTTTACCGGCTCCCTTGGTGGCTTGCCTTGCTTAGAAAAGTTGTCTCAGCAAAACATTGAAAAACTGAGATGATGGGGTTACCCTGGGATTGTAATTTTGCGTATTAGCATTTGGCTGCAGCTCAGAGGCCAGTGCCCCATTTAACTGGGGCCTGTGTCCTCTTCTTGTCACAGCCCCTCTGCTCCCCTGTCACCCCCAGTGTGCCACTGATGATTTAAGTGTGGCTGCCCATTTGTTTTTCTTAGAAGAGAGAGCTGCTTCTTGGTAGCATGTCTCTATTAAAACTGAAAATGTTAAAGATCAAATGTTAAAGATCACCTACAATAAAGTGGATTGGTGGTTTTCCTCACACCACGCCTACTTTCCTCTTTGTATACTTGCCTCTTTAGATATCTGAATGTGATCCATTCATCCATGTGTCTATACCTGTGCCCCACCACATTTCTTTTTCTTTTCTTTTTTTTTTTTTTTCCTTTGGAGACAGTGTCTTACTTTGTCACCCTTGGTAGAGTGCTGTGGCATCACAGCTCACAGCAACATCCAGCTCTTGGGCTTAGGTGATTTTCTTGCCTCAGCCTCCTGAGTAGCTGAGACTACAGGCGCCTGCCACAGTGCCTGGCTATTTTTTTTGTTGTGGTTTGGCTGGGGCTGGGTTTAAACCTGCCACCCTTGGTATATGGGCTGGAGCCCTACTCAGTGACCCACAGTTGCCGCCCCACATTTCTTTTTCTTTCTTTCTTATTCTTTTAGGCTGGTCAAGTGAAACAGAGGGAGTGGAGAAGGAACAAAGGAATCTGTAACCTGTTGTCATCAATTAGTTGTAAACACCACTGCCCTCGGACCAGCCACACACCATGTTTATTAAATTAGTGTAAAATTATAGAATATATTAAGTGCTTTGGAATAACTCATGTCAATACAGATTATCTGTGTTTTTTTAAAAAACACTTTTCCAATTACAAACCATGTATTTGAAGTCCTATTTAAAGAATAACAGCAGTGTTCATTGATGGTTTACTAGTGACCATATTTTCACAATAATTGGAGTAGCTATATGTTAGGAACTAAAATCACAAACAATTTGCCTAAAATGACACAGCTAATAGTGCTGGAGTCACCACTTGAATCTTGGGACTAATAGTTCAAAGTACAGCCTGATTCTGGAGGAAGTAACCAATTTTAAAGAAGGAAAGTAAGGAAAACAATTTTTTTGAAGTAAAGTAATTTTCCTAGATTAAACAATCACCATTCTCCTAAACATTCATTAATTGTCTAGACTTTCTCATTTATTGGTTGACATTGTTGAGTGTGTTCTCTTATCAAATCTAGTAGCTCTTCAGTCCTATGTTGTGTCTTCTACATTGTTCATTAAGACTGTTCATAAAGGCTCAGTGCCTGTGGCTCAATCAGCTAAGGCACCAGCCACGTACACTTAAGGTGGTGGGTTTGAATCCCCAGCCTGGGTCCGCCAAACAACAATGATGGCTGCAACCAAAAAATGGCCGGGTGTTGTGGCGGACGCCTGTGGTCCCAGCTACTTGGGAGGCGGAGGCGAGACTCGCTTGAGCCCAGGAGTTGGAGGTTGCTATGAGCTGTGATGCCATGGCACTCTACCCAGGGGGATAGCTTGAGGCTCCGTCTCAAAAAAAAAAAAAAAAAAAAGACTGTTCATAAAAATCTAGATTTTTTTTCCCTTTAATAGTACTGGTTCAAAATCCATCCACTTTATCAGTCTTTACAAAGAACACATTTAAAAGTCTTACAGGTATCATCTACTTTTTAAAATACATTTTATTTTAGCATTTAAAAATCTTCAATAATTTCTAGATCACATTTCTTTGGTGTTATTTTATTTCTTTTTTAAGATTCCTGAATCCGACATCTATTTTCAGTCTGCCTTTCTTCTTATAAAGAGTTTTGTGGCTTTGCCATTCAGAGTACCACTTTGTCCTCTGCTCACTTGCTTTGTTACAAAAAGCTCTCCTTTTTATCATTTCTGAATCAGTTGTATATTTAAATTTTGATTACTTCTTTAACCAATCTTTCTATCAAGGGGTGTGCGTAAATGTCCAAATGGATAGATTCTTTTTTACACTTCTTTGTTTTTTGGAGTCTGTGACAAAGAAAATGCTACAGATTAACCCAACCCTGTTTCAGATCTTTTATCCTCAGTGGGTGAAGGCTTGTACTCCTGGTCCTTGCAGTTAGGCGAGAACACAAGACTAATTCTGACTGATCACATGTGAGCAGAAGACGTGTCCAGGCTGAGTCAGTGAAAAGCCCCGTCTCACTTACCTTGCATAGTTTTTTGTTGTTTTGTCCTTTTCCAAGCCCTTTGTTGAGGTAGCCGAATCACAGAGAGAAAGAATTTCTATTGGTAAGAAGTAATAACCCAAAGAGGCCTCTGTAGAATGGATTTGCAAGAAAGAGACTTTTGTTGCTTTGGGTTACCGAGATTTGGGGGTTTCCACCTCAGCACAGCCTTTCCTGATGAATACATAACATTATTACTACTTCGATCAACATCTTTATAATCATTTGTATTTCCTCCTACTAATAAATTAAGAAGTATTTTCTAAATTGCACATGGTAACCCCACAGTCAAACTAAAAATGCTCAGTATTGTGGAAATCCAACAGAAACTTTTCAGTACCATCAATTTAATGAAGTAGATGCATTTTTGTTCTTAGGTCTCAAAATGCAACTATGGTGTCATTCATTTTTTCATTCATTTCCCAAGAGCCTATTCTGTGCAGGATTTTGTGCTGAGCTCTTTGGAAACCCTGTCTGAACAAGAACCTACCATTAGAGAAAGTGATAAGTTTTCCTGTATGTTTTGAATAGGAATGGATACGGTTGACTCAAAGTAGATGCTCTTTCCAGCATCGATGGCCTTTGGGTTCCCAAATCGCTGCATTGCTCTCCACCTTCGCTTTCCCCATGGTCATGATTCGTTACTGAATTTTCCTGATTTTGATTGTTTTCCTAATTATCTCATGTTTTGCGGGTTTCCTTTTTAGATAGATGGCCTGGCTGCAGCTTCAGATTTGTGCATTTTTTTGCACATGCTATTGTTTGCAGACACATTTTGGCTGGGACCTCATCTGATGAGCCATTTGTTAGTTCTGATTGAGTAGGTCACTTGTGGGCTCAATTAACCACTTGCCCTTCATCTGATGGTGCAAGTGGCCAATTGCACCTGCAATTAGCTAATTAAGGGTTCGGTCATTTCCATAGGCAATTTTGCCTTTATCTAATTGTGGGATGGCACAAGGTTCCTTTCATCATTTGAACATATACTGGCTGCTGGCTTGTACAGGGAGAGGATGACAACTTTTGATGAAGGTAAAGTAGCAAAAAAAAATTTTTAAATTTTATTCATTCACCTGGTTGGCCAAGATAGGCAAAACTCACAGACCAAAAGGATATATTCAGATGATAAAAATCTCTTGCGTTGATGTTATAAAAAACATTTTGCTGATGGGCATTTGTGTGTCTGAAAAAATATGTTTATCACAAAACACAAGAATTTGTCACAAACTTAGAATTTCTGAATTGATTGTGTGTATGTGTGTGCACACGTGCTTGTTGGATGTTTGCACACATGAACTCATTCTAAGAATTTACATCCTGATCAGAAAGAGCTGAAGGTACAACAGAACATAGATGATTCTCTTTGTAAAGAAATCACAGGGTAAAAGAGGACTCTAAGCTGAAGAAGGGGTAGGGAATCCATCACTCCTCCCCTTTTGATAAATGTTTTACAAATAGCCTTTCATGGGCTAAGTATTTCATACAAGAACCAGGGAGCAGAACTGGGAGGTTCATTTTTTTTTTAAATGCTAGAAAAAAAGAGCTGTAAGCATCTCAAAACCCTTCTGCCTGAAATACAAACTGAAAACAGTCTCGTTCTTCCCTTCTAGAAAGTAACCAGTACACAGACAATCAGAGAAAGCACTCATTGTCCAGAGTTTTCATTGTATATAATCTTTTGGAATCACAGCCACACAGCCAATTTCTATGGCCCATCTGTCAGGACATTGAAATTGCTTTATTATACAGAACCCACTCACAGATTCTGTGGATTCAGTAAGGAATATTTACCGAGTGTCATCTGAGATCTCAGAGGTTCCATAAAACACTTAATTAACATACAAAATCCACTTCAGCTAAGCCTATACCTACTTTCTGAATATCAGTTACTGATTTGATTACTCCTGAGGCTCTGAGTTGGCATGGGGAAAAATTGCAGAAGCTACTGGAGAACGAGCTACTGGAGCAGAGCAAGGTGGGCAGCCTCTGACAGCTGCTATTTTCTCCCCCAGGCATAAGGGCTGGTGACACAGCCGCACCAAAGAAGCAGAGAAAAAAGGTCTGCAGTGCTGCTTTCGTTTGTTTCTTTATTTCTCTCTGTGTGTGTTGTTAATAATAAGCAGAAGTACTGCTTTGCATTGATGATTAATTGTTCAAGACTTACGTGACTTGCCTTGCTTGTCTAATATTTATAAGCTGTGTTACCTTAGGTTAAGTTACTTAACCTCTCTGGGCCTTAGTTTCCTTCTTTTGTAAGGAAGATAAAAATCTTCCTCTGGGAGTTACTATGATGATTAAAGGAAATGATTTAACCTTAGATGTCATTTTTTTCTAGCATTGTCAGCCTGTGATGGGCTAGAGACCAGCTCCTTAAGATGAAGGACTGTTGTTCACAAATGCTGCATGGCATGTAATAGAGTACTTTACACAGCCTGGCTACTGGAAGTACAGTTGTTGATTGGGTGGATATTAATGAGGTCACAATGGTAGTGAGATCAGCAATCGTGATGGTGGTTCTATAGCTCTGGGCCTCTTGGGTGCTGGTGCCCTCCTCCTGATGTAACAACTTTTCAAGTGTTTATGGCCATCTTCAGGGCTATCTCCTTCTTGGCACCATTATCACCACCCTGTCTCCAGAAGTGCATTTTCTGGGTGTCACTAACAACAGGCAAACAAAGGAAAGCAAACAGAGCCTGGGGCTTTAGAGACCACCTCAGGAAAAGTAGAAAAGAAAGTCTCTCTCTCTCTACTTTGTGTCACATTCCATCACAAGGTCCCATGGCAGAGCTGACCTCTAGGGTGGCAATAATTAGGTGTTTCCCTTAAGGCTTCCTCGTTCCATAGGACTTGGATGGGATGAGTCTTGGGTGGCCTGTGCTTGGAGAAAAATCCAGCAGCCACCACAGATAGAGATTGCCATTGGGTTGGCTGCTTCTTTCCTGAGTTCTCTGCCAGAAAACTCCTCATGCCCTTGTGCAAAAAGGCATCTGGCAGACTTGCCCCATACTTGTGAGACATATCTAGACATGTCTGAGTCTCCCGTAGGCTCGTGCTGATGGCCCTGTCATTCCTACCTGTATGTATATGCATGTAGGTGTGTATATGAGCACGTGTGTGTGTGTGTGTGTGTGTATTTAAATCTCCTGAAGTGTTTGATGCACAGTAGACATTTTTAAATGTAAATCTCTTTCCTTGACCTGGAAACCACATCATATATTTGAATTGTGGGTTGATTCTCAAATTTCCACATTCTTTTCTTCTCTCTGATATAGGGGAACTCTCCAACTAAACTGTTTTGCATCATGATGAAAGAGTCAGATTTCCATTGTCAATTACTCTAATTACTGGTTCTACAGAGGCATTGAACAGGCTTGAACTTGGAGGTGTACTCTTTAAAAACATCTCTTCCTAAAGACACAATGGGTCCTTCATCATTCCCCTCATGTCATTTTATGTCTCAAATAAATTGACTTCTGAGAAACTTCCTGAGTTGTTTCACTAGGCTTAGGCTAAGTTTGGCCGAGGTCACAAATAATGCCGAGTCTCAGAGGTTCACAACAATAAAGGTTTGTTTCTCGCGGGCTTTATGTGCTCATCGGAGGCTGGCTGTGGCTCCACATTCTTTTCACATGGGGACCAGGATGATAGAGCCTTCTATGGAATTAGATTCATCTTGTAGTTCGTGAGAAGCCACTGTGCTTTTAGGAAGAGAATGACGTTATTAAGTCTGAGCTTGAAATGATCGCTCTGATGCTAGGGTAGAAGGAACATGAATTGCAAAGGAAGGAACTGGTAACAGGGGAACCAATTACAAGGCACGCACCAAGCCTTATGGACAGGCTGTGTAATAACAGGATCTACTGAGTGTTGTTTCCAGCAAGGTAGAGCCGGTGGTTATAGAAAGGACGCAGCCTGCACCCTTACTTCCAGGCTATCTATTAAAGAGAAATAAAGGCAGGCTAGATTAGTGACCAGTTGCCTTAGAGACAAGCTGACTCCTGGAAGGCACAGTGAATGCAGGGCCCAACACTAAAGAGCTCAACAAAGACTTCTGGCTTTTGTAAAATGACCCGCCACTCCAGAAATACCTTTGGGTTCTTGGAGAGAGAGAGAATTGTTGCCAGCCCAGGGGCTGCAGCAGGAGTTCAGCATCTCAGTAAATGAATTTTAGTCTTCTTGCACCTGTCACTGCCCCAGTAATGTCCTGGTAATCTCCGGGTCTCATTTGTCCCAGGGCTTTCTTTCCATCGGATGGAACAACTGGCAGTTCAGGCAATTAAGGTGGAGAGGCACCCTCTTCAAAATATATACAGGGCTTTATTTTCAGGAAGCTTGCCTGGGTCATCTTCCCAAATTAGGTATTTTTGGCATTGCTAGCCATCTCCCCAAGGTCATCATTTGTAGATACAACCACTGAAATTTTTAGTGCAAGCCCATGACTTTGGGGGAGGGAGCAGAGGGGTCTTAGGTATTTAAACGGCCTCTTTGTAATCGCCATTCTTTCTCTCTCAGTGTGTGTGTGTGTTTCACTGAGCAAACTAGCCTCATAGCACTGCATTGATCATTCTCCTCACAGCCTCCTGGAGAAGAATGAGCAAGCTGTGAGAGATTTATCTCTGGGCTGGACTTTCCTCCAGCTGTGAGTGACACAGTCAAAGAAAGGCTGTCAGCACTGCCCCCATGGTGGGACTGGGGCTGGGAAGAGGCTTCCTTCATCAGAAAGGGCCGGAGGTAACAGAGTCCTCTTGGTTGACAAGCCCTCTCCCCAAAGAAGTACCAGGGGGCCTGGAACAGAGGGAGGACTTGGGGTGGGCAGAGCAGAGAGGGAGCTCTAAATAATTTACTGTGGTTCTCCATTCCGTTCAGGGAGCCGGGCTGCAGCCACATCTGTGAGCCTTCAGCTCTGCTCAACACGTCTCTGACTGAGACTTCTCAGATTTCAGGAGCCCTGCAAGGCTTCGGGAATGCTTGCCAGTGACGAATTTGAACACCAGAAGGTTCAAAGGTGGTTGGAAAATCCAATCCTCAAATCGTCAGCAGCAAAACATGTCTCCTCCGTCCTATTTTTATGAATATCATGGGTGAGGACCAAGAGAACCAAGGATCCAGGGGAGTCCCCACTTTTACCTAGCAAGGCCTTTCTTCCACAAAAGTCAGTAATCTGCTGCATTATCTTAATTTTTACAAGCTGGGGAAGGAGGAAGAACAGTTATTTTATCTGGACATACTGAGCAGTCTTAGTGATATTCATAATGGGACATTGTAAATCTGGGGCATCAAAGTTCAAATATGGGTCTCAGCATTTGACATATTTTTATTTGGGGTCCAAATGAAGTACATGTTTAATAGGCAGGACAATACTTCCTGCCTTCAGTCAGAGATAATACCAGACTGAGATAAAATTCTGAGACAGCAAGTTGCATTTCAACTGAAGATAAATATGCCCCCAGTAAAATTTCACCTATTCCGGTTTTAAAACATGTCATGTCCAAGGTCAATTAATTGTACTTACAACTTATAGCCAATCAGGAGAATGAGCTAGCATCAACATTCTTTTGCAAAATGAAAATTTATCTTTAATCAGTGCTTTTTATTTTTTTAAAATTTTTTCTGGGCTATTTCTCACTTGAAAAAAAAAGTATATGCATTATTCAGAAATTAGAAAAAAAATAGAAAGAATGGATTAGCAGTGGGACATGACAATGTACCAAGACATTTAAAATTAGTTATTCCTAAGTGGATTCATGCCAACCAGAGAAGCTTTGCACGGCATCTGTGACCTTGAAACATAGTCTGAGATTCTTTTCAGAACAAAATGGCCGAGGATCCCCATTGAGCAAGCCTTCCTCATGCATTTCAGTTGGTTGTTTTTTGAGACTCTTTTGGGATGCTATATGAGAAGAATAAGGTATAGATCCTGGCCGCAGTGAGATTTCAGCTCGGAGGGGCTTTCTCCCCCACGTGGATGGCTGTACTGCATAATTTTCTGAGCTTTCTCTGAATCTCAGTTGGATCATTTATAAAATTGGAATGAAAATAATCCTTCTGTCTTTCTCCCTAGCTACTTTGAGAATTGGGGGGGAGGGGAGAGAGAGAGAGAGAGAGTTAAGAGACAGAAAGAACTGTTGACAAGAATTTTGAAGGACTGTAAATTATTAAAAGGCTTTCTATGTCCATTGATGGTTATATCCTCCTTTTAAAACCTGACAGGGAGTCTTTCTGTGAGGTAGCCAATATAGCACCCTTATGAGAAATGCCCCTTACATTATTCCTTTTCCATGGTTGCCTAGAAACGATAATCTTATTTTCCTGGCCCTCATTCCTTTCTCTTCTCTTCTGTCTGTGCAGGGCCTGATTCAGAACTGCTGCAGCTGGAGAGGTGGCCGTGGTTTGCCCATGTGGTACTGGGGGTGTGAGCACTTTCTATCTGTGGACTCTGAGCTAGGCATTTTCATATTCATTATTTTATTTAATCCTCCCAGAAACCCTGTGAGGTTTACTGCTCTCATTTTATGAAACTGAGTTTCAGAGAAGTTAAGGAATTATCCCAAGGTGACAAAACTAATAAATAGCAGAGTCAGGCTTCCTATGGTCTGCTTTGGCGTTGATTTTCTTGGGATGAACCTCATGGAAGCAGGTGTCAGTCCTGGTTTCTTCCTTTGAATCTGGGGGCTTTCACCTGTTCTTATTCCTTGACCTAGTTAGCAATACATGTCTGGTGCACAGACTTTGACAAAGCTCTGAGCACATATCAGGGACACTGGCTGGGTGAGGAGAGAGATGATACAAAGAGTCAGGGGACCTGAGTTCAGGTCTCAACTTCACTGCATACTAGACTGAGCTCTAATTACCTCATCTGCAAAATAGTGATAATAACACGAATCTCCTGGGAGGATTCTATAGGATAATATATGTTAGACTGCAGTTAGGACACCTGGCTTATAGTAGAAGGTGGCCAGAAGTCTGAATTTGAATCTGAATTCTGATTCCACTGTCTTCTGGCATTGGTCCAGAACCAGCTGTGTCCTGGAAACAGAAGGTAGACACAGGGCATTTTGTGACATATTTGGCTGTATGGAACCTCAGTTTCCCCAGGGCTGCTTCCTAGGTAGACAAGCCCACTAGAAGATGATGTGGCTTCAAATGACATCACTGAAAAACTTGTCTAATTCAATGGTTTTCCAAATTGTTTTTTTAATTAGTGAATGCTTATTTTTAAAACAAATCTGACAAAGAACTGCTTTATACAAAACTGAACAATGAGACTCTCTCTGTGTGGAGAGATGCTGAGAGGCCAAGTGCATGCCAGCTCACACTCTTAACACAAAACATCCTGAGGTTTTACAGAGCAGAATTTGAAAGACACTGGTACTTCTAACAGTCTCGTTTTGTACATGAGGTCCAAGAAGAGCTACTTACTAAAATGAATCCATCTACTTTAATATCTAATTCATCATCTTTAACAACTTGGCTTGATCTTATACTCTACTGTATAGCGAGGAGAAAGAAAAATGTATGTATTTTATTTCTTTTTACAAAGAAATTTAAAATTTTTCTCCCTTCCTCTATCTTCCTTTGAGATTATATAATTATGACCATTCACTTTGGCTACAGTGGAGAAAAAAGTAGAATATTTGGAAAAGCTTCTGTATTTCATTTTTCAGGAAAAAAATTACCTAATATATATCAAGAATGGTGTATGGCACACCTCTTGGGGTGTAGGACAGAATTATAAGAGGGACTTTATCTAATAGGTGCAATCAGTGTAACCTAATTCTTTGTACTCTCAATGAATCCCAAACAATAAAAAAAAAATGAATTAATTAAAAAAAAAACTAAAAAAATGTCCATTTTCTTTGACCCAGTAACTTCTTTTCTGGAACTATGTAATAAGAAACTAATCTTAAATACAAAAATAATTTATGCAAAAATGTTTATCACCACAATAATTACATTAGAACAAAATCTGTAGATGTCCTATATAGTAAAAATTGGGTAGAATGGCTGAGTAATAACATTTTAGCTCAGCAGAATATTATACAGCGATTAAAACTGATTTTATGCAGGAACTATTTAAGGATGAAATTAACAAAATATGTTCAAGAGCTATTCACTGAGACCTATAAAATGTCTCTGTATAAATTAAATAACAAATACAGAAAGATATATATTTCAGTATTAGAAGATTCAAAGTCATTATGTCAATTCCTCCAAGTTGATCAATAGATTTTATAAAATTTTATTCAAAATCCTACCAGGCTTTTAAAAAAAGAGAATATATAAATGATGCTAAAATTTACATGGAAGTGCAAAAAATAGAATAACCAAAGTAATTTGGAAAAAGAAGTTGTGGGGTTTATACTACCTGCTTTTGTAACGTACCATAAAGCTACAATAATCAAAACAGTATGGTATTTACCTAAGACTATACATATAGCTCAGTGGAACAAAATAAATTGTCCATAATAGTCCCATATATATGCCAGGATAATTCAATAAAGAAAGAATAATCTTTTTTTTTTCTGCAGTTTTTGGCTAGGGCTGGGTTTGAACCCACCACCTCCAGCATATGAGGCCGGCGCCTTATTCCTTTGAGCCACAGGCACTGCCCAGAAAGAATAATCTTTTTAACAAGCTGGATATGGATATAGGGGGAAATGAATCTTTACCTTTATATTAATACTACATCAAATACAAAATTATCTCCAAAGGATCCAAAATCTGCAGATATGTGACAAAAGTTTGTTTCCAGAATATATATGGAACTCTTACAAATCAACAATAGGAAGATAGACAAGCAGATATAGAAGGACAAAACATTTGAATAGAACACAAATGAAGATATAGGAATATCCACTAAATATGTGAAAATATTCTCAATTTTATCAACTATCAAGGAAGATAAATGAAATCAAAATGGCAGAGGACTACACATCCCCCAGAATGACTAAAATTAAGAGGACTGACAATGCCAACTGTGGCCCAGCATGGGGGGGAATTCAACTCTCAGACCTTGCTGGAGAGGAGTGCAACATAGTACAGCCACTTTAGAAAGCAACTTGACAGTTTCTTGAAAAGTTAAACGTTCATTTACTTTACCACCCAGAAATGCCACTCCTAGGTATTTACTCAGGAAAAATAGAAACACATGTCCACAACAAAACCTGGTACGAGAATGTTCATCGCAGCTTTATTAATGAAAACCACCTCATGGAAACAACCCAAATGTTTATCGGTAGCTGATGAATAAACAAATGGATGCATGATCATAAAATGGTGTATTGCATATCAATAAAAAGTAGCAAGTTTCTGAGACACATAATGATGATGAATTTTAGATCTATATTCTCAGTGAAAGAAGACAGATAGAAAAGCCACAGACAAGTGTATTGTATGGTTCCATGCATATGAAATTCTAGAAAAGGCAAAACTATTATATACTCAGGCATACCAGTAGTTAATTAGGGCTGAGAAGAACAAGGATTGACTATAAAGGGTTTGGTAGAAGCATTCTGTATTTTGATTTAGATAGTGTTTACGTGAGTATATACATTTGCCGAAAGTCTTCAAACTTTACATTTAAAGCTGGTGAGTTTTATTGTGTATAAATGACATCTAATGAAGATTTAGAAAGTAAAATATTTTATGATTAAAATATAAAAAAGTCTCTAATCACTTTAAGTCATAAAAGTGACATACAAATATTGAGCATAATACGATTATCACTTTTTAAAGTGTGCATAAAATAATAAACAAAAATGCCCCCCAAAAACTGTTAAGTATAATAATTAGCCATGAACTTTTCATACCCAAGTATTTTTCAGTGAGTTTTCATTTGAAATTTTAAGAATTCTGTGATGTCACACACACATCAGAAGTGTCTACTGGTAGATATCAAAGATGTGTGAATCTGTAAATATTCAGAAATGTTTGGGGTAAAAAACACCATGATAATAGCTGCAAAACTAATGGACAAAAGGAATAGGTGTTTATTCAGCAAAATGGATTTTGAAAAATAATGTTTTAAAGTATTACCTAGGAAAATATCTTAAGAGTCCTATACATCAACCAGATTCCAGGGAGTCATCGTGACAAACTTGTGCTCTGAACTCGGTTTGAGATCTTATGGATTCTAGTCTTGCCTTTGGAAATTAGCTAGGGATACACACAAGTTAAAAAACAAGAGCTGTGTGTGTCACAGAGCAGAACCAATGAGCAAGTCTGTTTCTCCTTGAACTTCCCATTACATCTCTCAAGCCAAGGTCTCTTGCACGCTATCTCCTCCTAGGAATAAGTGCCTCAAAGTTTTGCAGAAGAGAAATACAGAAACTTTATTATGAAGGGGGCTACACACACACACTAGCAGGAGAGAAAGTTATTTTAAGTAGTCCATTCAACGTTTTAAAGTTTTTGGTATGTAAACTCTCAGCAGCATAGCAAAGTGTAATCTTTGGGCTATGTAAGTTCATTCAATTCACTCTATTTATATAACTACCTAGGGTTAACATCAAGTGTATTTTTTTCAAAACGTCTTCTAATTCCGGGTTTGCAATTCAACTGAGAAAAAAAAAAATCAAAGACACCTAAGAACATTTTATGACTTTAAAAGTTTTCTTTTCTTGAAATAAAAACTACTGCTGGAGATCTCTCCTCCCACATCTTATCAGCCCAACTACCTAGTGTGATTTGAATCACCCAAACCTCAGTGTAAAAAAATAGGAGAGAGAGAGAGAAAGAGAGAGACACAGAGAAGAAAACCTTTGGTAAAGTAGGTTCCTTTGATCCTTTTCTGCTACTTATGAAAACTCACACTGTATGTTTAACACATTCCCAACAAGTCAGGATAATGAAGCACATGGGACCCCGAGACTTAATTCCATGTCTGTTTCTTTATTTAAAAAACACACATACTCTGTGGGCTGCACGAAGAATAGGCTGGACCAGCTAGGAGTGAGCAGTGAGAAGCAGTTGTGATTGCCGAGTTGGGAGATATCATTAAAAAGCAAACTGGGGAGCTCCAGTTTAGCATCTGAGGAGATTATTGATTCAAATCCTTTAAGGCATTCTTCAAAGGACTTCTTATAAAGTTGCATTGTCTGAGGAGTTTGGGGCGAGTGAGTGAGTGTGTGTGTGTGTGTTACACAAGGGGGGAGATTAGTGGTTGGGAGGGCTGTATCTATGTGAGGTACAGAGGGTGAGTTGTGTGCATGGATTGTGAATAACTTCAGAGTCGGGCTGAATAAATACAGGTAATTTATGGTACAGGTTTTCGGTTTCCAACTTAGCCTTTCACTTCTTGAGAATTCAGTCTATGCAGCTTCACCTACGGTCTTTTGAGAGCCTAACCCTCCTACCACTCCCCTAAGACTATGTGCTGTCAAGTCAGACTCTCTGGGCCCAGACATGTGCTCATCCACCAGCAAGGTGACACTGGGTAACTCACCCCACCTCACCAAGCCTCGCTTTCCTTATGGATAGAATAGCAACAGTAATATCTCCATCTTAAGGACTGGTGGGTTAAACTAGGTATCTGCATATGTTGTGTGTTAACCATCAGCAGTCTGGTCAGCTGTGCAACTCATACACGTCTACTTCAATTAATATGTAAGCTTTCTATGTACTAAGAATACACTGTTCTTCTTCCAGTCTGAATATGAGGCACTGGATTAGTTTTCTAAGGCTGCTATAGTATAACACCACGGACCAGGTAGCTTAAAGAGCAGAAATGTATTTTCCCACAGTTCTGGAGGCTGGACATCCATGACTGATCTCTTGGTAGAGTTGGTTTCCAAAGAGGCATCTGCCATTGGCTTACAGATGGCATCTTCTCTCTGTGTTCTCACGTGGCCTTTTCTCTGTGTGAGGGTAACTGTGGTGTCTTCTCCTCGTCTTTTAAGGACACTACAGGGTGTCTCAAAGGTCTCTATACAGAGGGAACATTGGAAATTGTAGCTAAATGTACTTTTTTTTTATTATTGAATGGTAACTATGTACATTAATGCACTTCTGGGGTACAGTGTGGGGTTTTCACATGCAATCTGAAATACTTCCATCAAACTGATCAACACAGCCTTCATGTCATTTTCTCAGTAACATCCTACTTTCAAGACTTG
>CAUYQV010028867.1:0-10515 GCA_963574575.1 Galagoides demidoff | reverse complement strand
ATGGGCTAATCTCACTGGAGTCAGATGATATCTCAAAGTAGTTTTGATCTGCATTTCTCTGATGATTAAGGATGGTGAGTATTTTTTCGTATATCTGTAGGCCGTGCGCCGATCTTCTTCAGAGAAATTTCTCTTCAAGTACCTTGCCCACCAAGAGATGGGATCACTCGTTTTCTTCTTGCTAATACGTTTAAGTTCTCTATGGATTCTGGTTATTAAACCTTTGTCAGAGACATAACCTGCGAAAATCTTCTCCCATTCTGGGGAGGGAGAAGGGAGGGGGGATGGGTGGAGGGAGGGGGATTGGAGGGACCATTTCTGAGTTTTATCTTACAGGGGTACAAGTGAATCTCTCTAAGAGTAGAATGAGAACGTTTTAAAACAATATCTGAGAAAAACATGAAGGCTGTGTTGATCAGTTTGATGGAAGTATTTCGGATTGCATGTGAAAACCCCACACTGTACCCCAGAAGTGCATTAATGTACATAGTTACCATTCAATAAAATAAAATAAAAAAAATAAAATAAAATAAAGTGTTAAAAGAAATATAACCTGCCAAGGCAGGAGAGAAACAAAACCCAAGCTCTCTTTTAGAGAACTCTGAATTGGCAGAGACTCACTCCAAACATTTCTCGCTCCCAAGTCAGGTTCTTCCCAGGGCTTCTTTGCCTGGTGGGGACGCAGCAGGGGGACATTATTCCACATCCAAACCAAATATAGGGACCACAGTTAAGCAGGCTGAAGTTTTCATCATGGCTCAGAAATCGGAACTGAAAAGCCCCTAGACGCTGCATCCCACAAGTAAATCCAGCTCTGCATCCCCAGGGTGGAGCTCAGACATCCTCCCTGACCGTCTCGGGCAGAGCCCCCGTGGCTGCCCGGCCGTGCTCACAGAACACGCTCTGTGTGCAGGCCATCCAGTGTCTCCGGCGGTTCTCAAGTTTGTGGAAGAGCCAGTGTGGAGAGCATCTGGGGCCCACAGGGCGCCTACTGTGTGGGGACCATCTGACGACTAAGCCTTTGGTACCTGCAGCGTTTGAAGTGTAGCGTTTGAAGAGCACCTCGCTTTAGCTGGCCTGCAGGAGAATTCCCCAGGGGTTGGGTCTGGGCTCCAGATTGCTGGGTGCCCGAGAGGAGCGGGCTACTCACCACATTGCAGCCTGCACAGTCGGGCCCGTTCTCGCAGGTCCTGCGGCGAGCTTGAATGCCGCCCCCACACTGTGCTGTGCACCGCTCCCAGGGACCCCAGCCCGTCCAGAACACGTGTGGGGGACACAGCAAGTGCTCGTTGCAGTATCTAGAAGGAGGAAACGGAGAGAAAAAGGAAACCGATTAGTGCCCCTGGGGGCCGCCGGCCTTTCCACTCTCCACCCTGGGCCAGATGTGGGACACACGAGCATGCTCTGCGGAGGGGCTGCTGCGCTCGAGCGGTTGCACAGGACAGGAGGCGGGTGTGCGCTGGCCATGCTGCGTGTGCACAGACAGGGGGGTGTGCGGTGGGCAGTGAAGAAAGTGCTGAACTCACAAGGCAGGATGGAGCTTCCTGTGCAGCCAATTAAAGGAGAAACAGAACAAAACAAAACCCTTCAAACAGACACCCACAAATAAGAGCGTACAAAAGATATCCAAGTAGGGAGTTTATCTTCTAAACAAAAACGTCGAAAGAGAAAGTCATTACAAACACCAAGTCAGCATAGCCTTATTTGGAATTCACTTCTCATTCTTGAATCAAGTAAGTCCTATGATTATATCGGAATAAGTTAAAGAACAATTAAAGCATGAGATTAGCACAAAGGTCCACGCCACGTATGCTGTAGGTTCCTGTATTTGTAAATCGGTGTGTAGACTCTCACAGTGAAGCCACACAATATTAATTTAAAATACCACCCAGTTATTGAAAAATAATTGAGTTGCTATACAATTCTACCATTATCAGGCCTATTTTGCAGTGACTGACAAACTTCGATACTCTATATAGACGTGTGATTTGCCGACTTTTAGCCCAATACCCACAGCCTCCTTTAGCCCTATGGTGGCTCTCACTTCTCCTGACTCTTTAACACTATGAGTGAAATGAAGTGAAGGAAACAGACAAACAAGGAGAAGGAAAGTCTGAGTGGCTGTAATTGTCAAAGCTGTAGGTTGCAGCTCACAGGGAGGAAGAAGTTACTCGGAACTTTGCTAAACGTGGTGAGGCACACGTGGTCATTTAAAGGACTTCCTAACATCCATAGTCCGTGTACTAAGCCCAAATTTAGCTTCTAAAGAATACTATTAAGGGCCAGCGCCTGTGGCTCAAAGAAGTAGGGCGCCGGCCCCATATGCTGGAGGTGGTGGGTTCAAACCCAGCCCCGGCCAAAAACTGCAAAAAAAAAAAAACCCAAAACAACAAAATAAAAAAGTATACTATTAAGTATTTAATAGAAGGTAAGACTTTTTCTCATGTCTGCCTCCCTTGCAGGGCCATCTGCCTTAAGACACAGGAGGCAAAGGGTTCTGACTTGCTGGCCCGAGCTAGTCACCTTCATTGCCATCATTATTAATAAATGCTTAACCCTGCAGGGCACCAGGTAAAGAGAATCACAGAGTGTCACAGGTGTTCTCCGCCAAAGACAAACAGTGAAACAGACACAGCTCAGAATGTGCAGGGCAGAAAACAGTATTTTAATATACAGTGACACCACTGTACTCACAGGAGCAACAGGGAATCGGGATCTGGAGTAGAAAATCAAGGTGGTGATAGGAAGGAAAAGGAAAGGGAGGGTACTGGCTCCTGACAGCGAGCTAAGATAGAATAGTCCCTGCTGTGAGACAGAACTGTTTTTCCACCCAGCTGGACAACCGTCATGGGAATAGGAGGGAACAGGCACAGAGTGAAGGCAGAGGGCCGAGCCCAGGGGCCAGGAGGAGGAGTAAAGGCAGAGGGCAGGCCAAGCTGAGGGGCCAGGAGGAGGAGTGAAGGCAGAGGGCAGGCCGAGCCGAGGGGCCAGGAGGAGCAGGCACTTGAGCCCTGCTAGGGTTTCGGACAAGCATGGAAGGTGAGAATGGGAAGAGAGCGAAGTAACAAAGGCCTTTTCTTCTTCTGAGAAGACAAAACAAGAAAAAGGCCACAGGAAAGGGAATGACCTGTCTTTCCCAAATAGGGTGGGAAAATGTGAACTCTGTAAGGAATCAAGAAAGTGCCACAGAGCTCTGGAGATGTAATAACATCCTCAGAGTCAGGGTGATGACCAGGGTCGATGTCTCACCCTGAGGGCGGCCCAGAAGAGTCTGGATTGCAACAGTCTGGAGAGAGAGACAGAGGCTATTCAACTAGTTTCCAGATACCTGAGAACAAATCAGGCAAACAATTTAGTTTCTCTGAACTTGCAAATATAAGAACAGTGACTGGAACTGAACACTTAATCTCCCTTCTTCATCTTTTCCATTTTTGAGACAACAGAAAAGGGGTGAGTTTCCCTCTCAAGGTGGTATACAGTGTCCTAAGGACTCAGCACTCAGCTGGTGGCTGTGCTCGGCACAGCAGAAGAAAGGAGGAGACTCCTAACTCAGAGAGCACAGCCCTCGGACAGACGCACCAAGCCTCAGATGAGGAGACAACGATGAAGAGAACTTGACCTGAGGAAGTGTGTGCACGTGTGCAGAGTTATAATAAGTAAACATTACCATGTGTGCTGGGTCATGGAGTGTCCCAGGAGGAAACTGCATTTGTTTTGAAGAAGTCGAGAAAATTCAGAATAGCAGAACTCTCAGCATTTAACTAAAAATAGGCACATGTAGCTCACTGTGGGTAAAATGAGAAAGAGAAGACCGTCTCCCATCTCAGACTGGGTCCCTGACATTTGAAAGGCAGTGACTTTCTAGACAACTCAAATTTCAGCTAACACCCAAACAAACAAACAAAAAGGAAGGAGAGCAAAGGAAAACTTGACTATAAATGTGTTTAGAAAATATCCAACTTCAATAAAATGCACAGCAGCTGGGGTGCCATTTTCCTCATGCCAAAAAAAAAAAATCATGGTGCACAAACACTTCCTCATATTTGTCTATAAGGAGCCACCTCTGGAAGTGCCCAGAATGTAACTAGTCAAAAATGACTCCAATCTGTGCATGTGGCAGGGACTTGCAACCACTGGGAACAAATCACCTACTGGCTGCATTTTAATGCTGACAGTAACTTGCCTTCCCCCCTTTTCTCCTCCTTCTACAGTAGACCATACACGTGATCTGCCAGGGTGTCGCCCTCTGCCAGGGCAGCATTTCTAACAAGAGAAGTGAGAGGAAACAGAAGCTGCTGGGCCAGCCGAGGGCCCCTCCTTCTCTAGACTTCACCACGCTGCCTGTTTAGACCAAATAATGAGCTAAACGTTTTTGCAATTTTATTGTCTGTCTTGAGTTTCTGGTCTCTTAAAGCATTGGAAGTCACAGATGCGTTCCATGATGCATTAATAATCAGGGTTTTAATTTTGCCCATGACTGCTCATTTTCATTTTGCCTTTAACAGCCAATTAATAAACCACCATTGTTTCTCCATAAATTGTCCATTCTTCTGCACACCTAGTCTCTATGAAAATAATAATTCTTTCATAATTCTGTGTAGAAACAGGTGCCAAGCACTGTTGGGAAGGCAGGCACAGAGGAAAAATCTGAGGGTGTGACCGTCTAGCCTTTTGTTACAACCTCAGAAAGATAAAAGAATCAGAGTAGCATTAAGTCTTAAAAAAGGTCCTTCCAGGAGCAAGTGTGCGCCCCACAAGCTCCTCTCCATGACAGCAGAGGCCACCAGCAAGCTCAAAGGTGTCCCTCAGCCACCTCAGCAGGACCCAACATAGAGAAGGGCACTCTGCAAAAGGACTGTCAGGGTGGACTCCTGTCCAGTGGATGCCAGAGAATGCCACTGAACACCCAGAAAGTTTTCCAGAAAGTTTTTTCCATAGAGAATCACCAGCTTGAACTGAAAGGCACAGAGAAAGTACAAAGGAAAAGTTGCTGGAACCGCCCCCCCCAATCAATTCTATTGGAAGGAAGGAGGCTGATTAAACTGCCCAACTGCAAACCACGCCACCTTCATGAGAAGGGCAGGATGATTCGGGAAGCAGAACTAAGTGCCCGGAAGGCAGAGCCAAGAACCATGGAGGGTTGGTACCGAAATCGCGGCTGAGACTACCATACACACATGTAAAAACAAAGTGCTTTTATTTGCAAGCATATGCCTGGGTCACTCCACCCTACAGCGTAGACGGGGAGGAGTGACCCCAAAGTGAAGCAAGTGGAGGTTTTCAAAGCTTTTAGAGGAATTCTATCAGGTATTTTGTCAGGACGGGTTGCTATTGGCTGAGCCTTTATGGTTAGGGACTTTCGGTGGGGGGGGAGTTATTTGTCTGTTTCTGATAGACTGGTTCCCTCTGAGCTGATTGACCTTGCCCAGAAGTGCAGAGTTGGGGAAGCTGGTCCCCTTCAAACTGGCTGCCTAGGAGGGGAGCTGGTCCCTTTCAGACTGACTGTGCAGCAGTGCAGAGGAAGGAGCCAATCTCCTTCTGATAGACTGATTCCACCTGCGTGACCTTGGCCAGGAGGGGAGTGGGGAGTTAGTTCCAAGATGGAGTTACATTAACCTTTTCATTCCCAAATGGAGTTACAATAACCTCTTCAGGAACATCATGCCTGGACCCCCAAAGCCAATCAACTCCTAATGAACTGCCCAGCCAGACTGAAGGACTGCGCTGAGCAGGGCTTCCTCTGTCATTCCCATTTCCCTGTGTTTTGAACAGAATATCTGTTGCTGTCATCCTTGGCCTGGCCCACCACTGCACACTGAGAGTGTCATTGGCAGATAACTCATCTCCATTGTTTTGGAGATTGACCCATGGGAACTATACCCCAGGAAGCCCCATCCACCTCTGGGCCTGATTTAAATGATAAGGTTCTGGATCAGGCGATGATTTAATGGGACTGTGGGAGTGGGGGAAATGCTCCTTTCACACAGGGGGATGCAATGACTGAGGGACAGAAAATCCAACGTGGCACACAGACTCTATGGTGAGCCAAGAATCCCACCTCTTGACTTCTCACCCTGCATCATCCCCTCCTCTTGAGTGTGGGACAGAAAGGAGGCATCCAACCAATGAAACATCCTTGTGTAGCTCACCGTGATAGGACGTCACTTTCGTGAGTGTGTAACATAAGACAGTAATGCCCATCTCGTGAGGAGGCTTCCTGGCTTGGTTGCAGGAAGCAAGGAAGGCTTATTTGGCAAGACACTGGAGGTGTCCTCTGGATAACAACTAAGCAAGAAACTCAGGTTTTTGGCTTCCCACAAGGAACCAACTGAATACCGAAAACAGTGGTAACCACCATGTGATCTCAGAAGCGGATCCTGCCCCAGTTCAGGCTCAGGTGAGGCCACGGCTCTGGCTGATGTTCTGACTGCAGCCTGGCCAGGCCTTGGGCAGAGGACCCAGGGGAGCCCCACAGGCTCCTGACACTGAGACTGTGAGATGTGAGGCTCAGTTGTGGAACCATTGTTACTCAGCAGGAGGAAAGTGACAGATAGCAACATTTGCATCTTGATATTTAGAGATATCGACATAACTTCTTCCTCGCTGGAGGCCTCTTTGGGAATCAGTGTTTCTACTTAGTTCCTGATATTTGAGAAAACATTTTCAAGGAAATTTCAGAACAAAAACCATAGTGCCTGTAGGTTCTAAAGTGCATGTAAAAATAAGCCATATTTTCTTCATAAAAAAATGATGTGAATACCTCTGATATTTTTGTTGCAACAAAGCTCTGATGAGATTATTCTGCATATTGGAGATTTCATCCCAGATGAGAAGTAACTAACTATAATCCTGATGTTAATGCCAGGAATCTTTGGGGAGAATTGATTCATTTAATTGTAGCCACCCATAATATCTTCAGGGTCGAAGGCGTTTCAGTGGCATGACTTAGTTGTATTCATGCTTCCACGTGCCTAGTCCTTGGTCCTTCATATTCTCCCATGGAGATCAAGGTCTACTTTCATCTTGAGTTTAGTTTTCAACTATCTCCACTGCCAGAATCACAGTGATGTGTCTTTTATATTTCTCAGAGGGAAAGACTCTCTGAGAAAGGGTTAAGTGCCTTAACGTGGCAGCGAAATCTCAGAGTCTTTTCTTGTGAAGGCCAAGGAAGAAACATCAGGAACTTGGTTTGCTAGTTTTTATTAACCTCTTGGTAGCCCCCTAGAAACACTATTTAATAAGGAGGCTTAAATTTCATAAAAATCATGCGTAGTCTCTGTTCCTGCCATCTATCTTTTTAGTACTTAAATTCAAAATTTCCTCCAAAAGCTAATCTACAAATGAACATTTTTCCTGCAGAAAAGGAACATTTTAACTATATTCCCCCAAACATACTACCCCTCATTTTGCCCGATCATTTTTTAAAACCTAGCTTTATGAAAAATCATGTAGGTACAGAAAACATACGTGTGCTAACCTCACATGCGTGTGCTCAGCCCAGGGAAGGTAATAACACGCTAGGTTTGTGGCAGCTCCTCGGTTCTGGTGACACCTTTGCACACATGGACACGATATTGCCTCAATGGGGTGTATAGTTTGAGCATCCCTTTTCTGAAATGCTCGGGACCAGAAGTGTTTCAGATCTTGTATTTTTCTCAGATTTTTTGAATATTGGCATATACATAATGAAATATATTGGGGCTGGGACCTTAGTCTAAACATGAAATTCACTTGTTTCCTATACACATAGTTTACAGGGAATTTTATACAATGTATTTAATAATTTTGCACAAGAAACAAAGTTTCAGCTGCATTTTGACTGAAACCTGACATAAGAGATCATTTGTGGAATTATTTTCCATTTTTGGCATCATTTCAAGGCTCAAAACCTTTCTGATTTTAGAGTATTTTGGATTTCAGATGTGGGGTGCTCAATCTGTACCATGTGATCATTTATAGCATTTAAAACTTCTAACCAATTTTTAATTATATAAGGCTTGGAAATAGCAGAGAGATGATTTTTCTATAATAAGCTTTCCCACTTACTAACTGGCATTAGACAGGAAATGACAGGCCTGCAGAGACCGTCTCAGGAGACTACTTCAAAAATGACAGACCCTGCTTTGTACAAATCATCTTCATTTCCTCCTTACTCAAGAGGAATGAAAAATCTTAATTGGCAATTGAGGCACACAGTGTAGAAAGGAAGGAATGAATCTAGTCTCCTAGTTGATTTTAAGTCAAAATAAATACCTAGTAGAGAACTACATATATACATAGTAGGTGTGATGGTTTTATTTACACAAAACTAATCACATAGCAAATACCTACCAGTATTTCTATAAAAGGCTCCACTGAATTCACGTCACTGAATGCAAGCCTACTACATTCTACTTAAAAGGCACTGAAAGCCATCCAGTGTATATCAGTAGAGCAGAGTAATAATCTTAAAATCGCTGTGAAATTCACCCAGTTGAAGTTTTTTCCAGTGATAAACTGGAATATGCATAAAATAGTCAAGAAAGATTCAAAAATCACAATTCCAGATTTTGAGGCAGAAACCAAATTCTAATACTATACAAAGAAGTATGTTATTAAATCTAACACTAAACTGAAATGTTGCCATGATGTGTTAAAAGCTTAAAATAGATGCAGAAAAGAATTCCCACTCTCAGTTGCATTATGGCTTCATGGAGGGTATTTACGAACAGACTAGGGAGCAGTTATAAACACAACTGACACTCAGAGACGTTCTCGCCTGCGCTACAGCTGCTAATTGAGTTTAGACCAAACCCTCTCCCCCAGCTCTGGATGTGGAACCTTAGTAGGTCCTCCTTGGAATCACAGTTTTTAAGACTGGTCTAGCTAAATTCTTCATGAACAATTGTTCAACAGCAGCTCAGCACAGGGCTGCCTGTGGTCCCTGGGTCACCACTGCCTGGGGGACCGTTCAGCTGAGTCAGCCCCACTGCGCAGCACAAGGGGAGCCCAAGGATGCTGTCAACAGGAGGCTTTGGTCAAAACTAAAGGATGTCAGAAAAAGGAGGTGACGTTTCAGTTCAACAGAAGGGGGCGCCACAGGGAAGCTAAGCTAGATCCGACCATAACCGCAGGGAAACAGGCCTGGCTGGAATGGGAGGAAGCGCGAGGGTGGCGACGACGCTGGGCACAGCGCGGGCACCTACCTCTCCTCGCGGTTCTGCCCCACGCACACGCGGCCCCCGTGCCTGGGCGTGGGGTTGCTGCAGGAACGCTGGCGCACCTGGAAGCCGATCCCGCAGGTGGTGCTGCAGGGGGACCAGGACGTCCAGGGGGTCCAGCCTCCGTTCCTGCGGGAAGAGTAAGCAAGATGATCACTCGGCCACCCACCCTAGCTCCGGTCTGCACCACTGTCACAAGCCTACATTCCAGGACGTCATCTGACTCTGGGACTGAGGGACTGTGCCCTGTAAAATCCCAATTACTGTCAATCCCACCCACTAGCATCCAGTTTATAGCCAAGAAAGGACATTCAGGAATAAAGTTTTAAGTGCACTATAAATAATTTCATATGGGCTATATTAGAAACTGTTAGGAAACTCAAGTTATGAAAATATTAAGCTAATGAAGAATAATGCTATTTCACTGAATAGCATTTAGAAACGAATCCCTAAACCTCTAGAGTAGACTAATGATATTCTGATGTGTATTATATCATTTATAATCTATGAAAAGTACGACTTAGAATAAATGACCACCTGAAATTATATATAACATTTTCTTTTAAAACCTATTAACATCAGCGACCATCAGGAACTTTGCTGACAGTGATCACATTGACAGAGTGCCGTAATGTTCACGTAATGTTTGAAGGTTTAAAACAAACATTGTTAAAAATGAAAGTAAGAACTTCAACTTCAGACTCTTGGCTATTTTAACACAAATTGATAAGACTTTAAAGAGCATAAATAAGAAGTAGAAAGTGGATATAAATATATGGGCGTGTATTTATGTTATACTATGGAATAACGTAGATGCATATAAATATAAAAAATAAAATGAAATAATTTTTTAAAAGTGACATATAAAATAAATCATTACTGATAACTCGAGGTATTGTTAAGTATTGTATTTTTTCCTTAAAGTGACTGTATTCAGACTGTTTATAATTTAAATAACTCCTTTAGCAGTTTTTCCCTGCCATTAAAAAATAAGTTACAGATATTTTTAAAAATTTAATGTGTTAAAATATTTATTAACTGTAGATTTCAAACTCCACAGAAATGGTCTGTGGAAACCATGTAGAATTTTTTTTCTACATCTGCAATAATATATACATTTCTCGGGATATCTGTACTCTCATCCATCTACCTAGTAGACAGACATCCATTTGCATGTCCCTTAGCAAAAAAAAATATTATTTCTCAGTTTTACTTTATGTATTCCTATAAAAATATGCAGGTTCTCAACTGTGCCCTTGAAGATTCAAGTATAAGTAATGAGAATTATACAATTTTAAAAATAATTTCAAATAGG
>CAUYQV010028866.1:0-23648 GCA_963574575.1 Galagoides demidoff | reverse complement strand
GTTGGTTGTGGGCACCCTTTGTTTTTATAAGCATACACATTATGGGGTTTTAATTATTCATTTTTACAAATTTTTATTTTTAGGGGGGCTTTTTTTCAATTCGGGGGGTGGGGCGGGTGATTGTGGTTGGGGGCGGGGGCTTTGGGTGGGGGATGGGGTCACGGCTCACCTCTTGAGGGCAGGACACAGTTATAAGAGGGACTTTATCTAACAAATGCAACCATTGTAACCTAGTTCTTTGTACCCTCAATGAATCCCAAACATACATTTTTAATACATCTTTAGTACATTCTCCAGCTTAGCCATTTATATACCTTGTGTAATATATTTTATAAAAAATATGGAATTTTATACCAAATTATAATATTAGAATAAAAACATTACTTGCATAAATAAGAGTCCATTTTTTTTAAAACTAAAACCCACCAATTCAAAAAGCCAAATACACCAGGATGGAGACTATTTAGAAGTGTTTAAAGCCATCAGGACGAGACTTTGGTAAGAAAGGGTGGGGGTGGGGGAGTAGAGGACTGTGGTTGAGGTGACATCTCTGAATAACTGTGACCCTGTCCGGGTCTGACGTGCTCACTCAGGGGTAGCACCACCTTCCTTCACGTGGCCAACACTCCTCGACTGGCACCCAGTGCACAGAAGCCCTGAACACTCTCTGGCTTTGACTCAGAGACAGAGGCCTCCAGTCAGCCCAGTGCTCCCTGCGGTCAGCCATCAGATAACATTAAGGGAAACTCGGAGCACAGGCCGCCCTGGCGGGGACGCTCCTCTGGGCTAAAGCTGGGGAGGTGCGGCCCTCCTCCCAGTAGGGCGGCTCAGGCACAGCTGTGACGTTTGCTGTCTGCTCAGGGTCTCTGCCACACCCTCAGAAAATGAGGCAGTGGAGCCTCCCTTGGGAATAGGAGGGCAGAGCCAGCCCAGTGTCACAGAGTTTGAGACAGGTGCAGCAGGGCCTGCGATGTGGGCACAGAGTCCCCTGAGAAGTGGCAGTGAGTGTGCTGCAGAAAGAGTTCAGTGTAACTTACACACTCATGACCGGAGGATGCCAGCCCTGTGCTAGCGGCTTCTCCATGGGAACCAGACATCTCGCAGAGCAGATCACCAGACCGGAATATCACCTGGATAAGAGCTCAGCCTGTCACTGCCACTGTCCTGCTCCATGACCCAGACTAGTTAACTTGCAACCCTGAGGCTGGACATCCCCACCTGAGGCTGAGGTGCTTGGAGTCGAGCTCCCGGAGGGTACCCTCTGCCCTGACGGTTGGTGACTCTGAGAGAGACCAGGTCACCGGCCCGCCTGAGGCCACTGCCGCAGAGCCGCCTGCTGAGTTCTGAGAACTCTCCCTTTGTTTAATAGCCGTCCTCGTGCCCAGGCCCCTCCCAGGGAGTTGTTTCTCTGTGCTCCATTTAGTGTGATCAGTACGTGAGCACAGAGCCCCCTGCTCCCGGCTGGAGGCCCAGTTTTGCTTTTTCTTCACTCCAGCCTGGGAGTGTCCCGAAGCTTAGAAAAACGCCCCCAAATGTGGCCGGAGCCAGAGCCCCCTGGGAGGGGGTGGGTGCCCTGCTGCTGCCCTCATCCTTAACTGGAGCAGCCCCAGGCCACTAGGCCTCACAGCGCTCATACAGCTGGAGTAGTGCCTGCAACTTCTGACCTGTGCATTTTCTTTATAAAAATTAAAAATAAATACTTTGAAAGAAACTCTGTATGTTCCCACAGAGCCGGATAAATCAAGGTGAATCTGGCTGACCTGAAGGGCTGTGCCATAAGTCTAGGCATCTCTGCAAAAGACCCCTGGGCTTTAAAGTCACCATCTATAAGCTGGAGTCATAAGGTGGAGAGGGAGTCACGAGGGGGCCGCCCAGGGGACAGTCTCTTGCACACAAATCTTGGGTTGATTCACAGCTTTGCATTTTAGGAAAGGAAGTCAAGCAATTCCAAAGAGACCTGTCAGCGCTGCACCAGCTCCTGGTGTAAAGACACTTTGATCTAATTTATGAAAAGCGGCGCTGCCGGGTAAGGGACAGAAGCAGATAAACGCCCAGGAGAAAGAGGCCGTGAGTCACCAGGAGGCGGGAGCCTCAGCCGCAGCTGGTGTAGGACCCTGACTGTCCCGTCCCCTCAGCAAGCACACGCTCCCCGGTGCCCAAGGGGACCCTGCAGGTGCTCAAGCTGATGGCTTTGGCGGGTCTCTCGGGTCCCTTCTCGACCCTATTCTGTAAAGCGACTGACATTCTGGTTTGAAGAGAGAACTCTGGAGGGCTGACTCTCGGTGAAGACTAGCGTTCCCTGCAGGCAGTGCCACCGGCCCCTGAGAAGCCAGCACTTGGTTGCCTCTGAAACACGCAGCAGAGAAAATTAGCTTGGACAGTGATGTAACCTGGAGAGGGTCTTTAAAGGGTCTTTCTCAATTTAAATGTTGGATCTGAAGAATGTTTGTGTCGCAGGAAATGCTGAAATCGTTTCCTGCCCTGAGAACAAAGCTGAGCTTGCCAGAGTGTCTGGTCCACTGGGAACGGTGGTTTCATAGCTGGTTTTTCGGGACTGGAAGGCCGGGGAGTGCCAGGCCTCCTGCTGACCTCGGACTTGAGCCAGCGTTAGGGACACACATCCTGCTCAGCCTGGGATTTATTTCTGTCCTAATTGTGTCACTTGGTACAAACTCTCGAGTCATGGTAGGGCTGTTGTGGGGGGCCTGAGTCTCAGGGCGGGTAGAGGAGACAGGAGGGAATTGTCAGGGCCAACTCCCCAGGGCCCTGGACCAGTCCCCGCTACCCACCTCTGGGCAGGGCAGGGGCCCCTCTGGGGCACAGTGGAGAGATTGTCTGCAGCCCGAGAGGTCTACAGGCCTGTGTCTTCTGACTCCTCCATCCTGCCCTCTCCGTGGTCAGGTGAAGGGCAGCAGAGCAGAGGTGTGAGCCTGTCCCCCCCCCTACTGTCTCCAGACTCACCCTCAGGGTGCTAAAGGAAGATGCAGGGCGGGGTTCAGACACCCTCCTGGGTGCAGGGTCCATTGCAACTCCAGTTAAGACAGACATTGTCTTAAAGCCTGGCCTGGGCCTGACCTGACCTCTACCGTGAGATTTCTGAGAACCCTGCTCAGAGGTGACTTGGCAGGGTCCGTCCATGGTGCTCTGGCCATGAGTGGAGGCCCCTTGTTCTGCATTTGAAAAGACAGTGTGAAACATGACCAAGTCCTACTCCAGAACCCTCACTAGAGAACAAATAATATTTATTGAAGACGGAACACAAAGAACCAGACTACTGAGAATTCAACTGAAGAAACTTTCCATAAAGCCCTGGAGACATGAGATGCCAAACCCCAGTGCTGCCTGCAGAAACCTGGGGTCAGTGAGGAGGGTGGTGGGGCTGACCGTGGGGTGACATCTTCTAAGGTTAAACTAAGATATCCCTATTGCCGGTGACTCCCTAATACTGGGTTTGTGTTTTTTGTTAGCCTTGGCAAAGCAAGCCACATTGAGTGAATTTGGAAACATGCTCTTCTCCTTAATGTTTGGATGAGTTTGAGAAAGACTGGCATTAATTCTTCTTTAAATGTTAGAATGCAGCTAGGAAGCCATCCTGCTCCAGGCTTTTCTTTTAGCAAGCTTTGGATCACTGATTCAATCTTGCACTCTTTAGGGTATGTTTGTGATTTGTATTTATTCATAATTCATTCTCAGTAGCTTGTACGTTTCCGGGCATTTAGCCGTCTCCTCTGGGTTGTCCGGTTTGTTGGTCTGTAACCACTTATAGTAGGATCCCGTGACCCCTTGTATTTTTCTTTGCTATTAGTTGCAAAGTCTCCTTTCAATTCTAATTTTATTTATTTGGTTCTTTCCTCATTTTTTCTTAGCAAGTCTAGCCAAAGGTTGGTCAGTTTTATTTTTTCGTAAGGTTGACACTTGGTTTTGTTGACCTTTTATCTTTCCAGCGTCCATGACATTGATTCCTGCTCTGATTTTTGTTATTTCCTTCCTTTCACCAATATTGGGCTTAGTTTGTTCTCTTTTCTCTAGTTCCTCGTGGTGTGATGAGGTTCTTATCTGAGATGGTTTTGTCTTTGTAGAGACAGGTGTTGGCCGTCGTAAACGCCCCTCTTAGGGCTGCTCTGCCGGGCTCCATAGCTTCAGCTTGCTCTGTTTCCATTTCTGTGTATCTCAAGATGTTTTCTGATTTTCCTTTGATTTCTTTGACTCATTAGTTGTCCAGGACTGAAAGAAAAAAATTTTGATTTTTAAAAGTGAAGCTTTATTGAGAGACAGGAAGAAAAGTTCTTTGGGAGTTCCTGGAGCTAAGTTACCCCCATCTGGGATCATCAGATATATAAGGAACCCCCATGCAAAGTGGGAAGGCCCAGAGCACGGGACACCCCTGGCATGTCCTGGGAAGGAGAATGGAGGACACACTTCTGGCTGAGGTGGAAGCAGGGAGCCATGGTGGGCAGAACAAGATCAGGTCCCTACCAGCGCCCTGATCTCTGAAACCCGTGACTGTTACCCTAAGTGGCAAATAGGACTTTGCAAACGTGGATGAGATTCAGCATCTTGGGATGGTGAATGGGGGTGAGGGGGGATCATCCTGGGCTGTCCACGTGGGCCCCAAGGAATCAGTAAGGTTTTTACAATAAGAACTTTCATTGGCTCCATGAAGCAGACAAATGGCCACAGGAGAAAGTTTGTCCAAATGAGGATGGAGGGAGGGGCGTTGGCCAAAGAATACAGACAGCCTCTAGAAGCCTCCGGAAGCTCTAGAAGCTAGAAACACAGAGGAATCAATTGTTCTCCAAAGCCTCCAAAAATATATGATACAGCCCTCATGACACCTAGATTTTAGCTCAGCAAGACCCGCGTTGGGTATCTGTTGTGTCCTGAAAAGGAAGACAGTATGTTTGTGTTGTTTTAAGCCACTGAGTTTGTGGCAATTTGCTTCAGCAGCCACAGGAAGCTCACACAGGTGGGGAAGGAAGAGACGGGAAGATGTTTCTCTCCCTCCTGCCCTCAGCCCTGGAGTCAAAGGTCCTCGGCCGGAGCTGTGGACAGGGGCACAGAGGATGGAGACACGGAACACACTGGACAGGCGTGGGGCAAATGTGCTCCCACCTGGTGACTCTGAGCCCCACAGAATCTAAGGCCAATCCAGGCCACACAGACAGCCAGGACACGAGCTCATGCCTGATCACAGAGACTTTGCCACCACCCCCAGCCTTCCCAGGCACAATCACAGTCCGGCCCACTGCCCATTCCCCTCTGGGTCCTGCAGCTGGGCCCTCAGTGCTCCCTCAGGGATGAGTGAGAGGGAGCACCAGGACTCCCTGGTGGGAGAGGGCAGCCTCACCCACAGCTACACCTGTGCAGATGAGAAGGCAGAGAGACACTGGTGGGCAAAGGCCCTGGGGTAGGGCTGCTCTTGGAATGCTCTGGAAATAGTGAGAATCTACTGTTCAAACACATCCATGGGCCTGAGCGGAGGCTGACACGTCGCAGGTGACGATTACTGCAGAATGAATAAACAGCATCTCAGACAGCAAACATCTATTGAATGAGATGAGTGAACACTTTCTAGAATCTGAAATATTCAAAGGGATGTCCAGCCCTTGCCCACACATCCTGAGAGCCGTGAGGAAGGACAACGCAGTGAGGGCAGAGACTCAGGTACAGGAGATGACCAGCACCAGAGGCAGCCCGCACGGCTGCCCGGCCTCAATTTCCCAAAGCAGGTGGCAATCACCATGGATATAGGAAGATAAAATCTTGTTAGTCTTTCTGCCAGAGAGTCCAAAACCGGACTGTGCTCCCTGCATAGGCATAAGAAACAGAAGTGGGTGGTCACAGAGCTCCGTAGAGAGTGTTCTCACCATAGGAGCGTCCAGCCCAGGCCAGCACCCCCAGCTGGGCATCAAGGGGCCAATGGCCCTGATCTGGTCAGCACTGACCTGTATCGAAATTGAATTTCCTTGTGCCTATTTGGAAATGCACAATTCAGAAAATAATCTCAGCAGGGTTTTCAGATGTCAGCGGCCTGACTCACTGTGCCCTTCTCAGAAATAGCTCCGTGCCGTTTAGTGACGGGCTGGAGATGGACACCAAGGCTTCATCTTCCCTGCAGGACGCGTCGTCCAAGGAGCCTCTGCTTTCGCTCTTTAACTGCATTTCACAATCAAAGGTTGCTTCAAACGAAGCCTATAACTGGAGCTTTTCGCACATAATTCTTTTTGAAACTCCCTGTGTAGATAGGCTTACAAAGATTTTTGAAGAAAAACGTAACGAAGACTGGCCAGACAGTTTACATGTAGGTTACTGGTGAACACAGAAAGAAGCGGAAAGTGAGATGGGGTAGAGAAGCACTAGTCACCTGCAGGCCGGAGGGCGGACGTCCCAAGTGGAGGGAGAGCTCTCACCCGTGGAGGCTCACGGGTGCTGCTGGCCCAGATCTGAGCACAAGTCCACATGAGAGAAGGTGGGAGCCCGGTGTGGTCACTCAGCTCTTGGCTGTGACGTGATCCTGCAGCAGGTGCTGGGGGTGAGGGGTGGGGATCAGAGGCTGCCACTACCTGGAACGCAAGTGTGCCCAGGGCCCTGTCACACATCACCACGCCAGGTGGGTTAAAATGTCAGAGATGTGCTTCCTCCAGGTTCTGGAGGCCAGAAGCCTGTGTTCTGGCAGAGCTGTGTCTGCAGGCCTGGGGTAGGGTCCCTCCTGGCCTCTCCAGGCTCCTGGGGAGCTTTACCCCTGGAGGAGCAGAGATGCCTTGGGCAGAAGAGCCGTCTAGGCAGAGGGGACAGCAGCACAGAGGTCAGGCAGTGCTGGGGGAGGGGAGGCAGGTGGACAGCGTGGAGTCAGCAGCCAGACCTCAAGCACCCAGACCCAGCAGGCCCAGGGGACAAGTCTCATTCCAGTGGGAGGTGCTTCATGGGGAACCCAAGGGTGGCTGGAGGTGATGTGCTCCATATCTAGCAGGTGGGCACTCCCTGTGGGCTCACCAGGACCCCCAGACTGGAGCCTTAGCCATGAAGGCCATGTCGCTGCCACTCCCTCCCTGCCTCCCTCCTTCTAACATCCGTAGGACATTAGAAGTCACCATGCACCAAACACACCTTTCTGTTACCTTTCAAGGAAAAAAATGGGGAGAAGAGTTTCTGAGGGCAGACATAGCACGTGACTCCTGTTCTGCCTCACTGTGTGGCTAGACTGGCTTTAGAGTGTCCAAGGACAGTCCCCTGTCTCTGTCTGTCCAGTGCCCAGTCATCAGGAACAACCCCAGAGCTGTTCAGTGGTCCTGTGTGGTCGTCCTCTGAGTCCTGACACTCTGGGCCTGGCTGCCCTCAGCTCCAGGCCTGGCCCGTCTGGCTGTAGCTCTGTCCCTCGGCTCAGTCTCAAGGCCACAGGAGACCCACAGAGCAGCCCCAGCAAAGGGGACGGGGGCACGTGTGCCTTTTCCACAGAAAGTCAGCTCAGCATCCTGGGGACAGGAGCCTAAGCTTTGTGGATTTACCAATTTTTTCACTATGCAAATTCAAGATTTTGTAGGGCAGCAGCAAAGGCCCTATAAATGTGGCCTTCACGGGGATAAAATTCTAATTTCCAGTCTGCCAGGAGGAGCTTTTGTTCAAGTGCTGGAAACAGCAGGGCAGGAGGGAGACACTCCTTCCCTGAGACCAAGGGTGACTTCTCTGAGTTTCTGTGGGTGAGGCCACTTGGCTCCCAAGGGCACAGCTAGCAGGGCCTCTGGCTGCTCAGAAGAGAATTTACTTCATGTAACAGAAGCAACATTTTGATGGGGAAAAACCACAGTCCTGTAGAATAACTGCCTTGGCCGTCAGGATCGTGCTGAGAATACGATGTTGTCATCTAGCAGTCTTAACTCCCTCCACCCTCCCGAGCTGAAGGCACTTAGTATGTTGACCCGTGTCCGCAGGGTGACTCTCAGCCAAGCCGGGAGCTGGCCGGGTGAGAAACTGACCCTGGAGGACCACCGCCCTGCACCCAGCCTGGAGGGGAGGTGGCGGGGCAGAGGGGCCCAGGCTGGCCTGTCTGTTCTTTTCAAATGGTCGTTTGCTTTTCTTTCCAATCATCTGAAGGCTGTGCTTCCAGAACAACGTGGATTTGGAGTTACCCTGTGCTGACGGATTAGCGTCTCCTGCCTTTTTATCAGCTAATTATCATTCCCCATCTCACACAGGTGGGGACCTTCTGCTGTGCAGTCACCCTCACTCCAGCTTGCTGAAAGGCACCACGGAGCTTCAGATCAGCCCCCACGCCACCGGGTAAGGTGAGGGCGCCATTCAAACCAGCACGGCCAGCCCGGCAGGGCTCTTCTGAAAGACCCCACAGCTGGTGGAAAACAACTCCTTTCAGGCCCTGAAGCCACTGTTTGAATCGGAAGTTTCATCTTTAACATTAGAAGCCTGTTTGATCCTTTTCTGATGCACATCCTCAGAAGTCCTGGGTGTCATTAATGTGCCTTGTTCCTTGTCTCCCAATTATGAGATAAATGCTGAAAATATTAACTTCCACATAGAGTGATCCATATTCATGTAATGTTAATTAAAGACATCCTGAGCCCATTATTCTCAATTTTTAAAAAAGAACTCAGGTTTTTTTTCTGCACCCAATTTTGCTGCCAACGGAGTGGAAAGAATATGTACAGTGTGTTCACGTGTGTGCAGGTGGGCACGGGTGTGTGAGGCAGGTGTCTGCCGTCTTCACGGTGTGTGAGGCAGGTCCCCACCGAGAGTGACTGGCACCCGCGTGATGGACTCCACCATCATTTTGGAGCTGAAAACCACCCTACCCCTAAGCAGCGGCCACAGCACCCAGCGTTACTCCTGATGCTGAGTGCCAGGGTCTGATGGGTTTGGACGGCGAGTGCAAACACAGGGAGTGTCCAGTGGGAAACCAGATGCTGAAGTTTGCAGAGTACCTTGCAGGCTCTGAGCACACACATGTGAGCACGTGTGAGTGTGCATGAGTGTGTGTGTGTTGGGGGCAGATGTGGGCAGAGTGAACGCAGGTTCAGAGCAGGGGCTCAGCAGGGACAGGATTTGATCTCAACCACCACTGACTGGCTTCGTGACCTCAGTCACAGCAGCTTCTTGGGCATTAATGTCCCCTCTGTCAAATGGGGTGATGATGATACCTCTTTAGAGCTGAGGGGTGAAATAAGACAAGACGCAGTGAGTGTCATTTCAAGGCCCGATGTATCATACATGTAAAAACACTAGTGTTTGTAATTGTTGTCTGTGCCTTTTTTTCTTAAGTAAACACATGTTTAGGGCAGTCATGGATTTGCAGAGAAAGTGTGCAGGCATCCGGAGTCCCCAGGCCCAGCATCTTCATGGACACGGTCCAGGAGCAGGGGCCGTTGGCACAGTAATAAGCCCTCACAGACGCGTGGTAATGAACTGGGGGGCACGGTCCGTCTTTACTGCCATGCCCCGTCCTCGGGCTCTTCTCTCCCGGGACCCCCTTCACCTTCACCACTCCTGTCTCCTTACGTTGCTTTTGGCTGTGACAGCTTCTCAGATGTTCCTTGTTTTGGTGGCCTCGACAGTTTTGAAGTCTGCCGGCCAGCTACTTTGCAGAGAACCCAGCGCTGCAGTTGATCAGACCTTGTTGTGATGGTGAGCCTGGGGCTCTGAGCCTTCACAGAGGTAGAGAGCCGCTCCCATCACGTCTCACTGAGGGCACACACTGTCCACAGGACTCAGCACTGCTGATGCTGACCTTGGTCACCTGGCCGAGACAGGGTCCGTGAGGGTTGTCACTGGTAAGTGCTCCCGCAGTGCCACACTGTCCACTCAGGAAGAAAGTCAAAACGGGCAGCTCACACGTCACACAGGGAGGTCACAGACGTCAGTTATTTGGAATTCTTTGGCACGGGGTATTTTTCTCTTCTCCTCACCTACTGTTTTATTGAAGTCTTTACTTTTATCTGTATGGAACTGTGGACATTAATCTTGTACTTAGTACTGGGGGAAATAATCCTGCTTCTGGTGTTCCGGCTGTAGCCGGTGGGAGAGCTCCAGGTGTGCTCTGTACCCTGCCCCCTCAGATCCCCATCAATTATCAATGTGGGGGGGCAGTTAGGGCTTCCTTTCTTTCTGGCCCTACAAAATATTCCAGACTCATTTTGCATGTTTTCTGTCTTAGTTCTAGAAGCAAGGAGCCCCTGCTTCTTTTACTGAAGAATGATATTAGAAACCAAGTTCTGAGGCCAGGTGCAGTGGCTCACAGCTCACTCTGGGAGGCCAAGGTGGGTGGATTGCTTTGGCTCAGGAATTTGAGACCAGCCTGAGCAAGAGTGAAACTCTGTCTCCACTAAAAATAGAAAAAAAAAGGCCAGACATCCTAGTGGGCACCTGTAGTCCCAGCTAGTCGGGAGGCTGAGGCAAGAGAATAGCTTAAGCCCAGGAGTTTGAGGTTGCTGTGCCAAGGCACTCTACCCAGAGTGACAGAGTGAGACTCTGTCTCAAAACAAAAGAAAAATGAACCAAGTTCTAGGCACCATCTGTATTTTTCTGCTAGAGGCCCATGTATTTTAGGCTCTCTTAGCTGACAGAGCAAGGGCCTTTGTGTGTGTCCATCTGGCTGGGATCCCGATGGTGTCTCCAGCTGTGATCAATGATCACGTGGGCCAGTCCCATCTCCTTCCCTTACTGAGATGTACACCCCACTCCCACAGGAGAAAACATGCCCCCCCATATGCCATCAGCTACTTCCTTATACAATTCTGGGTATCACAGACAACTCATGATGCCATGGGAACAACTTTACAACTACACTCTGAGGTCCAGCTGCTTTTGTAATTACAGGTGCCTATTCAGCAGACCCTCCCTAGCTGACCACCCCCCTATTCTGACCACCTCTCTAAGCTGGCCCCATTTTCATAGACCAGATGTGCCACACATGTAAGTATAGTTGGCCTAGTTTCTTATGCTGACCACCTCTGCATGTTGACCACTTTGTTACAGTCCCGTGGGTCAATTACAGAGGCCCTACCGTATTTCCAAAGTCACTTACATCAGTAACCCCCCCCTCAGTCCATCAGTGAGGGCCTTTCAGGTGTGTGTTATACAGTCAGGTTCTCTAGTTCCACATGCTCCCCTCCTGCTCTCTGTCAATTTCCTATTTTTTCCAATTATTTTTTAAATTTATACATTAAGATTCCTTCTTTGTGCTCCAAAGTTCCATGAGTTTTAACAAGTGTGAAATCTCATTTACCTGACGGCATCATACAGAATCCTCCCCGCTCACCCCAAACCCTGGTCAGCCTCTGATTTGTTTCCCATTTACACAGCTTTTCATTTTCCAGAATATTATATAACTAAAGTCATATAGTACGAAGCCTTTTCAGACTGGTTTATTACACTTAAAATATGCGTGTATGCTCCCTCCATGTCTTTCAGGCTGGACGGCCCATTTCTTTGCATTGTTGAGTAATATGCCATCGTGTGGGTACCACGGTTTATCTACTCACCTGCTGAAAGATTCACTCATTGCTTCCAGGTTGGGGTGAATCAAGCTGATAGAAATATTTCTTCTTAGGATTTTTGTGTGGCTTTGAATTTTCCAATCATTTGAGTGGATGTTAGGAGCACGGTTGTTGGATCACATGGTGAGACCGTCTCTGCAAGACGCTGGCAAATCCCTTCCGAAGTGGCTTCACCGTTCTGCATCTCACTGGCCACGGGGAGCGTTCCTGCTGTTCCACGTTCCCATCAGCGTCTGATGTCGTCTTCTCTGTTTTAGCCATTCCCTGTACACATTTGCTGGGATCTCACTGCATTAATTTTCACTTTTTTAAAATTTTCAGCACAAATGATCTTGAAAATATTTTCATATGTATAATTATCGTGCACATATTATCTTTGATGAGGCGTCTGTTCAGATGGTGTCAAGCTCGTGAAGTGGATTGTTTCTGTGTTGTATCTGAAGACGTCTGTGTGCATCTTGGACATGTCTTTGATCAAATAGATGTTGGTGAGTATTTGGTCCCCATCTGTAGCTTGCCTTCTTATTCTCGTAACAATATGTTTTGAAAACCAGTTTTTAATTTTAATAAAGTCTAACTTACCATGTTTTTAATGGGGTGTACTTTTGGAGTTATAAATAAAAGCTTATGGTCAAACCTAGGTCACATAAATTTCGTTATGTTTTCTTCTGGAAGTTTTATGGTTTGGCCTTTCATATTTAGATCTGTGACACATTTTCAGCTCATTTTTGTGAAAGCTGTAAGGATTCTGTCAAGATTCACTTTTATTTCGGATGTGGGTGTCCAATTACTCCTGCACCACCTGTCTAACAGGTTGTCTGTTTCCTTTGAATTAACTTTGCACCTTCACCAAAGATTGGCTACGTTTATGTACAGGGGGTGACAAAAAAAAAATGTATACACATTTTTAAAAAGGGAAAAACTGAATTAAAGTTGTAGTGATCGATACATACCGATAACATTGGTTATCTTGTGTGGTGTATCTTCAATCTCTTATAATTGAAGAGATCCAATGTGACTTGAGTATGACCATTTTAATACAATTTTTTCCTTTTTAAAAATGTGGATGCATTTGCTGACACCCTCTGTACTGTATTTTTTTTCTGGGTACTCTGTTCTGTTTCATCTGTATAGATAGATTAGATAGATAGATAGATAGATAGATAGATAGATAGATAGATAGATAGATAGATAGATGACAGACAGATCATATGTGTAACTATGTGCATATATATACACACTTACATACACACACAGTATATATATATATTTTTTTCTTCCTCCAAATCTCGCCATCTTTGTTACCTTAGGTGTCCGCAGTTGGTGGAGTTAGCCCTCCAACTAATGCACCATCTCCCACTGTGCCTGTGTTGGGATCTGCTACAAATACAATCATGTCATCTCTAAACCAAAGTTTCCTTCTTTCCTTCCTTCCTCTTCTGCTTCCCCGCCTCTTCCCCCTCCACCTCCTCCTTCCCCGCCTCTTCTTCTGTATTGAATCTGCTGTTCAGGATCTTTTGCCTTAATTCATAAATTTTAGAATCAGCCTGTCAAGATCTACAAAATATTTTGCTAGACTTCGTGCTGGGGTTGTGCTAACGGATAGGCCAAGTTGAGAAGAATTGATATCTTAAATATTGTCTTCCATTGTCAGAATACAGAATCTCTTTTACGTTTAATTTTTTTTATTTCCTTCATCACAGTTTTGTAGTTTTCCACATCTGGACCCTGGAGATACTCTGTCCTATTTGTGCCTAAGTATTTCTTTCATGGGGGAAGGGTTCTCTTCCTGCACATGGCATTATGTGTGTGTGTGTGTTTTTTTTCTTTCAAGTTCCAATTTTTTGTTACTAGTATATAGAAAATTACTATATACTAACTAGCTGTCATCTATATATTATCTTTGATGAGGTGTCTGTTCAGATCTTATCGATTTTTAAGTGGATTGTTTCCACTCAGTATAGTTACTGTATATTGACTTTGTGTTTTATGCTCTTACTACACTTGCTTGTTAGTCCTAGGAATTCCACTGTGCATGTGTTGGGATCTGCTACATAGACAATCGTGTCATCTCTAAACCAAAGTTTCCTTCTTTCTTTCCTCCCTTCCTTCCTTCTTGTCTTGTTATGCTACTTAGGACTCCCCATATAATGTTCAGTAGGAGGGATGAGAGGAGCCGTCTTCACCTTGTTCCCAGGCTCAGGAGCAAGTACCCAGTGTCTCCTCAGTAAGCCTGGCGTGAGAGGACAAGCTGGCCGTCGGTCAGACGACACAGTTACGCCAAGGCTGGCTGTGGGCAGACCGCCTTCCCCTGTCCTGTTCTCTGTGCCCCTTCTCCTGTCCTGTTCTCTGTGCCCCTTCTCCTGTCCTGTTCTCTGTGCCCCCTTCTCCTGTCCTGGTCTCTGTGACCCCTTCTCTTGTCCTGGTGTCTGTGCCCCCTTCTCTTGTCCTGGTCTCTGTGCCCCTTCTCCTGTCCTGGTGTCTGTGCTTCCTTCTCTTGTCCTGGTCTCTGTGCCCTTTGCTGTCCTGGTCTCTGTGCCCACTTCTCCTGTCCTGGTCTCTGTGCCCTTTGCTGTCCTGGTCTCTGTGCCCACTTCTCCTGTCCTGGTCTCTGTGCCCCTTGCTGTCCTGGTGTCTGTGCCCCCTTCTCCTGTCCTGGTCTCTGTGCCTCCTTCTCCTGTCCTGGTCTCTGTGCCCCTTGCTGTCCTGGTCTCTGTGCCCCCTTGTCCTGTCCTGGTCTCAGTGCCCCTTCTCCTGTCCTGGTCTCTGTGCTGCCTTCTGTCCTGGTCTCTGTGCCCCCTTCTCCTGTCCTGGTCTCTGTGCCCCTTCTCCTGTCCTGGTGTCTGTGCCCCCCTGTCCTGTCCTGGTCTCTGTGCCCCCTTCTCCTGTCCTGGTGTCTGTGCCCCCTTCTCCTGTCCTGATCTCTGTGCCCCCTTCTCCTGTCCTGGTCTCTGTGCCCCTTCTCCTGTCCTGGTCTCTGTGCCCCTTGTTGTCCTTGGGTTCCCTGGGAATTCCTTCATTCAGCTCTTTCAACTGTGATCCTCGCTCATCACACTGGAGCTGGCTGCCGTCATGTGCAGGTGTAGGGAAGGCCACATTCTATAACCCTATGATCTGAGCCAGTGTTTCAGTGGGTCACCACCTTGACGCTTGTCTGTTTGTCTGTTTGTTGGGGAGGGGGGGGTTCTTACTTCTCACTGCTCAGATGAGGCAGAGAGGCTGCAGGAGGTTGAGCAGATTAATGGGCACTGATGACATCTTTCTGCCTGGACTAGGACACTTCCTCATGGGAGAGACTTGGGTCTATTTCAAGCTGGTTACTTTTCCCTCCTCTGCCAAAGTCCTAAGGGGATTTTTTCCTTTTTGACTTGGAGAACTTAGTGGGGTTCCTTTTTTTCTTGCAGAAAATGTTGATTTACTCCCTACATTACAGTAGCAAATATTATATTAGACTTGCTTCTAGTATAACACTTGAGATACAGTTTCACAGGTCATTAATAGTAACCAATGATTTTAATATCTTTGAATATTCCTCTGTAATTGCAAATAGCCCCAAATTGGTTTGAATTATTTTTCTTACTTTGTCTTCTTTCTCTTTTTTTTTATTATTATTACATCAAAGCAGTACACTGAACCCCATGCATCAGTGTACAAAGTTATGATTTAGTGGGGTTCTTGGATGTGGAGCCGTGCACGTGCCCCCTCCTCCCTGGCGACAGCCCAGAGTTCCTCACACCCAGACTGGACACACGCAGCCCCCAGCAGCCGTCAGGGCCTCGTGGAAGCCTTGAGCAGTATCCCGGCTCACGTGCTTCTGGTGTGTTGTCTTCACTGAGATTTCTGTGCTCACCTCACTCTGCCCAGATTCCGGGTAATAGGCTGGCCTGCCACTCCAGTCCTATGATCAGCCCAAGGAAGTCCATTGATTTTCACTTTGTTTAGCTTTTACTTGTTCAACTTCCACACTCTTTAAATGTCAGTCCCTCTCTACTATCTTTAATTATTTCCACTGGAAGCACAGCTTCTGAGGCGTGCAGAGGGCATGTGCTCCCCCAGGCCTCCGCCTCTGTGAAGTCTGGAAGCCCCCACAAGCCAGCGTGTTTCACGGGAGGGACTGAGGGCTTGTGCTGGGTGACAGTCATCAGGATCAAGTGCTGTGATGCCTTTGGGAAGTTCCTTAGCAAACACTGATAAACTAAGCAAAGTGTTATTTAGCAACTGGAAGGTAATTAGGAAGCAATTACTAGACAGAAAGAAACCCTGGGTACACAAATAAACAATTAGAACTCCTCCAAATTTGCAGTCATGCCCAAAGATTCCATTTTAATACGTGTGTGGTAAGAACATGTTATAAAATTAATGCCTAATTTGCACAACTGACCTGCTTATTCTAGAACATGGGTGAATAATGGCCTATGACTCAGAGGAGGCTACAGATCTTCCCCTCTCCATTATACTCCAAGGTGACATGATAGAAGTTTTACTGCGTTTTTACCAGAGCACCCAAAGCCACATCCCTCGTGTCACTGGGGATGCTTTTGAGGCAGGAGCCCAGCGGGGCTGTGTGACGCACACCACTTGCCAGGACAGTGATACTGGGGGTTCCCTTGCTGTGGCCCCCTCAGTCCTAGAGCCAGTTCTCTGCATGAGCTCCATTGTACAGAGACTGCTCTGGGCCAGCAGCTGGCCACCTTGGCCAGACTCAGTTGCCCTTCCCCTGTCCAAAGAGAGGCCACTGTTTAAACCGGGCCCCATTCCCCCAGATCCCCTCGATCCCATTCCAGGATTTGCCCACCCACAGTCCAGCGGTCCCTCGGGTCTGGGCGTGGTCCCTGCCCCCAGCTCTGTCCTGGACATTTCCCTCAGCACAAAGGCTCTGGGCCAGACACTCCTGGGTGACCTCCGAGAGCCCTAGGCGAGTGGGGGGTTTGGTGGCAGTGGCTGCTTGGTGAACCCTTTGCAGAATTTCTGAAGCATGGAGAGGGGACAGGCAGGAAGCAAAGGGACTAACTAGATCAGGGCATAGAGAAAATTTAAATTTGTGCCCATAGAGGGTGAGGCCACTGTGGGGCAGGTGTGGGAGTCTGTGCATGTATGTCTGTGCGTTCATTTTGATTAAGAGGTCACCTGGGCCTGCACATTTAAACAAAACGTAAACGAAATTACTGTCCTGGGCAGAGTCCAGCCTTCCTCCAACATGGATGTGGGCTCTGGCCTGGGCTCTCAGAAGTCAGCCTGGAAGGGGTCAAGTGTTAAGCTCCAGGGGCTAAGCAAGTGTCCCCAGGTTTCAGGGACAGCCAAGCTGCTTCCAGGTGCTAACCATTCTCTCTGTTGCCTGCATGAGAGAGGAGACTCCTTGCAGGAGATGTCACCACCAATGCAAAAGGAAACACCCGTCTCCTCCCTTGTCAGTGTTCCCCGTGAGAGGTGGCAGCTGGGAGCACTAACAGAGCCCCCGACCACCTCACCTCCTCAGCCATCCTTCCCTGGACGCTATTCTGGTTAGAGCCACTGGCCTCACCTGGGGGCTCCAGGTGGTAGAAGTCCCTTGGGAAGAGTTTCTTAGCAGGAAAGGGTTGGTGGCTGTTTTGTTCATCAGCCTGTGCACCCAGGCCACAGGACCAGTAGGATTTGGGGACCCGAGGTCACACTGCACCTCTCCGGCACTGCCTCAAGATGCACCAAGACTCATAAGATGTCCATGACTCCATAGAGCTCAGGGCCATTGGCCTATGGCTGTGGTAAAGTGGGTGCTCCCTGCCCTTGCAGTAGGAACAATTCATTAAAGAGCACAGGCAGGACGTCTGACCGGGTGCGGCAGACACTCAGGGGCTTCCTAGTAAAGCCCAGCCGCTGTAGTCCTGGGACGAACAAGGTCCACCCTATTGGGCTACGAAGGTGTGGATGGGGGGCCGAGCCAGGCTGGCGGGACAAGCCATGTCATTTGCAGGGCCCAGTGCAAAGTGAGGTCTGATCAAAAGATACGATGAACTGTGTGTCGATAACACCAGATTGCTGACCGCTGAGTGCAGGGCCTGCTGACCTTAACAGACACACGTCCCAGGAGTTGGCCCTGGAGACAAAACCCACACAGGCCAAGTGGCAGGGGAAAGTCAGCTTTTCCCTCTTGGCTGGCAGACTTCTGGGTCATCCCTGCCTCTCAGAACACCCCCAGGCCCTCCCAGGATAGCGTGACTGCAGGCTGAGGCACTGCTGAGTCCCCGAGCAGTCCTGCAGGTCAGGTGCCAGGGGGCAGGTGCCAGGTCCTGTGGCCAGGGCTTCTGAGCACCTGCGCCCCCTGGCACTGTGCAGAGCTCAGAACTACAGAGGCACCTTACATAGACGTCAGCACTGAGCCTGCTGCCCAGACAGACAGACAGTAAGTGACTAATCACTCAACAAAGAAATTCTAGTGGTGACAGGAATTACCAAGTGGTGCCAGGTGTCACTTGCAGAAGTGATAGTGAGACTCTGGGGTCTGTGTGGGTGTGCGGTGTGTGTCTGTGCATATGTGTGAGGTAGGAGTTGCAGTGTGTGTGTGTGTAGGTACAGTGAGTGGGTATGTGCGTGCGCAGTGTGTGTGTGTAGGTACAGTGAGTGGGTATGTGCATGCACAGTGTGTGTGTGCAGTAGGAGCTGCAGTGTGAGTGTGTAGTGAGTGTGTATGTGAGCAGTCATGCACGTGGGACTGTGGTGGTATGCACACAGGTTTCTGAGTGTGTGCAGCTGCTTGTGTGAGGTGTAAGGTGGGAGTCAGTGTGTATGTGGGTGTGTGCGGGTGAGAGTGTGTGGGTCTCTGTGGCAGGCAGTTGCCAAATTTGCATAAGGTTTTACTGTGTGAAAGGAAGAACACGGTGATGGCTCCAGGCATGTGATGGTTGTGCTGTAATTTATTTATTGAATCTCCATTTCAGAGCATTGTAACTTTTTCCCTTCCCTCCCTCCCTCCCCTCCTCCCCCATTTTGGCTTCTTTTTGCCTACTGCAAAGCTTTCTGATGAAGAAGCTTGCAGCCTGTATCTTGTATAATTGCCCAATTATTCTTACGAGAGATCACTGGAATTGGAATTGCTGGGTTAAAGGCTATGTGCATTTAAATATTTAGTACACATTTGTCAAACATTTGCAAGAATTTATATCCCCACTAGCAAGGCCCCTGAGTTTCCCTGTAAACTGCTCAAATATAAACAATATCTTGTTCATGATTACTGTCAATTTGATAAGGAAGAAAAATATTTCCTCATTGTTAAATTTATATTTATCTGACTTGTAGTGAGGTTGAATTTTTGATAATGTGCATTTGGTGTTTTGTTTACTCAGGTTTGTTGAGTCCTGAGTCAGTGGCTCAGGGCATTCGTTTTAAGAATAATCTGAAACGTGGCTGAAAGACCAGCAGTAGGATCAGACAACCCTCCTCCAAGATCCCAGCTCCACAGGGCGTGTGAGCCTGGGCGAGTCACTTCACCTCTCTGTGACCATGTCCCTAACTCACAGGACCAGCTGGGACTCTGATGGGAAAACCCAGAGAAAGCACCTGTGAGTCCAGGGCCCGCTGACCGCTGAGCGAGTGTTGCCTGCTGGTTTCCATGGATCTTACCAAAGTATAACGTGATTGTGGAGGACGACGAGAGCCCTGAGTGTACAGCTGCAGAGGCTTTTCAAACACAGGTGAGATCTGTAGCAACCCAACCACAAAGTAAACTCAGCACCTCTGCTAAGCCCCCGCAGGGGTAACCACCACCCCGGCAGCCAGAGACCATCTGTACCACCACCAAGCTGTACGTGATATTATTTTACTCCAGTTATCCAGTGCTACCATGGGCCACACACCCTGTGACCGAGGCCACTGCCCCCAGCCTTGCAGCTGTCTCAGCCCAGGCGGGAGCTGGAGAAGCCATCTTAGGTATAGGCCTACCCTAGCTGCTCCAGCCTCAGCAGTTGAAGTCACAACAACCATGGGAGGCTTTCCGAGGGCCAAGCTCTGAGCACAAAGGACGGCTGCTTTTGATGCCACTCAGTCCGAGGTGGTTGGTTCCTCTGAGCCACCAGCTGGGCAGGGTGGGGCTCAGCTTCTCTGTGCCCTTTTCAGCCCAGGGTGTCCTGTGGTGCTGGCTCTTACACATACATCATGGGGGGGGGAGCAGGCACAGCCCACAGACACTCGAGGGGAGGGGCATAGACACCCCACCCATAAATGAGGTCATTGAAAATGGGGCCGCGTTCTAAGACTGCCACTGTGGTGTCCCGGCTGCATCTGACTTCCTCCACTCAGCACCGGCCTGTGAGACCCACTATGTGGCGGGGGGGCAGGTGTCAGGGGGCGGGTTGGGGGCAGGTGTCAGGGGGTGGGGTGGGAGCAGGTGTCAGGGGGTGGGGAGGGGGCAGGTGTCAGGGGGTGGAGTGGGGGCAGGTGTCAGGCTTTGCTTGTCCCCTGCTGCATGTCACCCTTTGCCAGCACGCAGCTTGGTGGACCCAGCCATTCTGCTGCAGTGGAGTTTAGCAGTTCTCAGCTGGGACAAGTGGTTCTGGTATATTCTAAGGGGTTTTACTGAGACCATCCCAACCAAATTTTGGTGTGCATGTGCACGCATTTCTGGTGAACTCTTAGGAAGAGGACCACTGGGCGTTAAGGACGGTACCTGATCAGTGTTCACCTGTGTCCATCTGCCCTTCACCCAGGGTTTGAGGACATCCCCAAGACACAGCCACAGCCCCAGGTCTTATGGGAGGTCTCCTATGGGGTGTGTTTTGAGGTCCCCTAAAGCTTATTTGCATTGCCTAGTGGGGTTGGCCACGTTTTCATGTTCACATTGGATAATCAGTTTTATAAAATACCTGGTAACATTTTTAATTTTTTTAAATTAAGCTGCCCTTCGTTTTATTGATTGGTAGGAGTGGCCACGCGTGCTGGGTACTGTGCACGTCCTCACAGCACTGCAGCCGGACCGTTCACTTGCTTCATGGAGTCTTTTAGTGAAGAGAAGTTTATTATGATGATTTTTAATGATTTCCATAGAGCCAGATTTGTTCCCTGATGGTCAAAGCCTGAAGAGGTTCTGATGCGAGGAATGAAGAGGCTTGGCACAGGGTCTGCACCGGGGGAGGACTGAGCTTGGGGAGGAGACCTGTCGAGTAAACGTCGGGTCTGTATTTATTATCATAAAACAGAAAGAAGTGGAGAAAAGCTGCTTGTCCCACATCAGCTCTAATAGGGACAGGAGAAGGAGAAGGTCTGATAGAGGGCTCCACCTTTGTTTTTGCAAAACCGCAGACCTTGAGCACCAGCTCCACCTCCAGCATCAAGAGACTTTGGAATCCAGAGCATCTTTGTTGCACACCCGACACACACATCCTCTCTTGGAGGTCAGTTTTCTGCCCAGCTACACGTACACAACTCACCAGCCATTCTGGTGACCCTCGAGGTCTCTCAAGCAGAAAGCGAGCCTGTGCCCAAGATCAGGGAACATTTTCCCTACAAAAGCCTACTCTCTCTTTCATGTTAAGAACTCTTTGTCTCCTCCAAAGACTTGAAGATTTTTCTCTGTCATCTTCTAAAAGCTTTATTATCTTATCTTTCATGTTTAAATCTCTGATCTACTTGCGGTTTGTTATTTGGGTTTTTGTGACTAGCATGAAACGGGGCCCAGCTTCATTTCCCCCTGAGAGGTAAATGCTAGACCCCTCGTGTTCTAAAATAACCAGGCTTTCTCCTTCCTCCCAGCAGTTCCTCCTGTATCATAAACCAGGAGTGGGGACACGTCCTGGCCTGCTGCCGGGCTAGTTCCATGTCTCTGTCCTTGCTGCCCACCACGCTGTCTTTCTTTCTTGAGACAGAGCCTCACTCTGTCACCCTGGGTAGAGTGTCATTGTATCACAGCTCACTGCAGCCTCCAACACCTGGGCTCAAGAGATCCTCCTGCCTCAGCCTCCCAAATAGCTGAGACTACAGATGCCCACCCACCACACCTGGCTAATTTTTATAATTTTAGTAGAGATAGGGTCTTGCTTTTTCTCTGGACAGTCTCCAATTCCTGAACTCAGGCTACCCACCTGCCTCGGCCTCCCAGAGTGCTAGAATTACAGGCATGAGTCACAGCACCCAGCCTACCACACTGTCTTAATGACTATCAGCCCCATGTAATAATACGTATTAATATTTGGTGATGGAAATTCCTCACTGTTTAAAATTTTCTTTATTTGCTTTATTCGCTAGTCTCAACTATTTTTACATCCATGTAAGGTTTAGAATCAAATAGTTACTTCACACACAAAATCCCTCTGGTATTTTAGACAAAATTTCATGCTGTAGTTCTGATGGTTACACATTTTCCTGTTTCAGAAATTCTGGGAAGTGGGATCAGCAGAAGGAAGCCTGTCAAGTTATTAGAATACAAGTCCCTTCTCTTTTGTTTCCTCTTAAAATCCACTTCTCACCCATGTTACAGTTTTATTAACGTATGATTTTAAAAAGAAGACTGGAGACTCACGGGTGCATTTGAGCAGGAACGCACCACCTTGTCTGTGGTTTTGACGTGTGTGTCTCCTCCAGTCTGGGGGAGCTGATTTTCTCTTCAAACAAAGAATGCAATGATATTGTTAACCATTATCTTTTATTAATAATTTTCAAAATGTTGTTTCTTTAGGAACCAATTGGTAAATCACCCTTTTGGCACACACGGTACTAGGTCTTAGTAATGAGCACCCACTAAATGCCTCCTACAGGCAGAGTCATGCTCAGCATGAGTGGTGGTGCCCAAGTGGGCAGTAAGCTATTGTGTTATTTTCTAGAACTTTCCATTCATCTGGAATGGAAAGAAACACCTACCAGGGAATGTGCATGCACAGTTGTGCACACCTAGATACACACACACGCGTACACACACATAGCTCAGTGTAAAGAGAGCATGAGGGATGGGGTGTCTGCATAGGGCCGTGGCACAGGGCACCATGGGAGAGCTGGGCTGGCGTCTGCCATCTCTTTGCCCGGCTCACTGCCTGACACCCATCACACCTGGCCTTTGGACAGCCTCCTCTGCAGCCTGCCGTTTGGCAAAAAGCCTGCAAGTGCATTGTGGACCTGCTCCTCCCACTCCTCACGGGGCGGCTGGGCACATATGGACCCACCTGGCCCTCACTCTCCTCACCTGAGTAACAGGCACTGACTCAGGCTGTCCACTGGAGAGAACCACCAGGGGCCCGTCTGCACAGGCGTCACAGGTGCACGTCATCCCAGAGGCAGGTGGAGCTGCGTGAACAGCGAATGGAGTGAGGGTTTTATGCGGAAGCTTGAAGCTATCCCACTGCACAGGAAGCTTCTGTGGCCTCGCCTCACCACCGTCCCTGTGCTCCACACAGCTCAGCACAGGGTGTGGGCTCCAGTAGCCCTGTGCATCAGCTTCCTGCACCAGGGGAGGCCCTGGCTGTAACCAACGGGGTGGGACCTGAGCACATCCCAGGATCGGACATGCTAGACCAGCTGCATTTGGTTGGAACTAAACCCAGAATTGTGGTTTTCTCCTCCGCTTGGCTCCTCCAAGGAGGCCGACAGAAGGCAGCACTCTGCCAGGGCTGCTTTCGGTCCCCGCTGCCACAGCACAAGGACCACGCCTCTGATCCGCGGAGACTGGCTTATGTGTTTGTGCCTCGCTGCCAGCCAGCCTCTAAATTAAGCCCATCTGTCTTCTTACTCTCATATCAGAACGCAGATTCCTTGTTCTGAAATGTTGATGCCTGACTTTATGCAGGCTAGTGGCAAAGTGAATTTCAGTTTCTACTGTCATAATGTTTCATTATAAAAAACACACACTATCTCAATTAAGAATGATGCTCCTGTCACAGATTTACCCTACAAGGAAATTGTCTGCACAGCGACACACCTTGTGAAAAACAGCATGTGAGGCTGCAGGAGCTCCTGGGAGTGGGGGTGGGGGCTCCAGGAGCTCCTGGGACTGTGAGTGGGGGGCTGCAGAAGCTCCCTGGGAGTGTGAGTGGGGGCTGCAGGAGCTCCCTGGGACTGTGAGTGGGGGGCTGCAGGAGCTCCCTGGGACTGTGAGTGGGGGGCTGCAGGAGCTCCTGGGACTGTGAGTGGTGGGCTGCAGGAGCTCCCTGGGACTGTGAGTGGGGGGCTGCAGGAGCTCCTGGGAGT